>JAQGBJ010000257.1:0-50470 GCA_034698345.1 Sphaeridia pumilis
ATTTTGACCAAATAAGGTCTTGTGTTTTAGGAGGTTCAAAAAGGAAAACCACAATTAAAGCAGATTATCCTGATTGAGCTAGTTTTTCAAAAATTTAAGTCAGAAAAAAACTACTTTTCCCTTTGGTTTGTCTTAAGGAAAAATATAGCTTTTTGACACTATCACACGCTTTTTCCCGTTTAACAGTAATTTTATTTATGAATGCTGAAGAATCAAGGAAATTTTACAAGTTTTTAAAGAATCTCAGGAGGGACTTTTGAAAAATGATATATATTAACGAAATATCAGAGATCGAATCAAAAAGGAAATTATTTATCATTCTGATCATCTTCCTCATCTTCATCATCATATTCAGGTTCAGGTTGCTTCTTCCTCTTGGGCTTCCTGCGACGTCCTCCTTGGCGCCTTCTATTTGACCTGCCGCGGCTGCTGCCGCCGCCGCCATGAGGAAAGTAGGCGTTTTCATAATGGGCGTTGACAGGCGAGTAGTGGACAGTGTTGTGGGTCACCTTGTTGACGGTATGTGCTTTGATGTTGGTTTTGGTGGAATCCCCGTTGATTGCCGTACCGCCGTTCCAAGCGTTGTTGCCATTGCCACCAGTATTTTTCCCGCCATTGCCGCCCTGGCCCACGTTGTAGTTTCCATCGTCGGCTCCTTGTTGCTGTTGGTTACCTTGGGCTTGACTAGGCGGAGCCGCTTGACCTTGGGCGGCGTTGGCGGCGCTCGCGGGAGGGTTAGCTCCCTTGGGAGCTTTGGGGCCTTTGGCGGCTCTTCTGGGGCTCTTGCCACGTTTGGCTCCTCCAGCTGAAGCAGCGCCACCTCTTGCATTCGCATCGAAACCATTGATCATCCTGCCCATTTGATCAAAGCTTCGTTTTGCTCTGAATGGAGATCGGGCTACGATTCCTTGACCTGTGGAAAAAAAAATATGTTGTTTATGAACCTGGAACCAAGGATATCTAGCTGAGAGGTTGTTGGTAGATTGTTCAAGTACCTTGGTTCACGGGCAGGGCAGCGCCCAAAACCACCACCAGGGTGCAGACAAGGGCCACCGGGATAATTTTGAAAGCCATTTCAAACTGCTTATGGTTTGACGGCAATAAGTGAACTGAATGTTACTATATTGCGAGCGACAAGGATAGTTCGCAAGCTTTCCGCTTTCCTCGATTCTTTGGTGACCAAAATTTATCCATTTTCGTGGTAATTCAAGGAAAAGCGCCTTGAAGGAAGCAAAACTCAAATTGATCGAGTATAAAGTTTTTTAATGCCCAATTGAGGTAAACTTATAGTACATAATTTCAAAACTTTCTAACTCAAAAATTAGAAGAAGCTACTACTGCACAAGATAGCAAAAATAGCCAAAACCGCCACAACAACCCATGAATTCCGTACATGATTTCCCGCGCATTTCCCATGTTTCTTATGAGGACATAATTTACGGTGACCTTTGACCGAATATTGTACGCTTGTCGTTACTGTATGTGTCTTCTTTGGGCGGTGACCTTGAGTAGCAGGTCCAACGTGGCGGTGAGTAGCCAAACCAGGTTTCGGTTTGACGGTTTTGGGTTGATGTTTCTTGGCTCCATTACTGACCTCTTTGACCTGGTCAGGTTGGTTCGGTTCGCCAACTCCATTGGTATTACCACAACCAACGCAAATGTCTCCTTCTCCAGCAGAAATAGAAGGAATTACGCCTCCGACACTGTTGCCAATGACAACATCGTCTTTTCCCGGCTTGAAGTCATCCCATTTTGGTGCAAATTTGCTGTGGGGAAAGCTGGAGGATCCAAAACTAGACTTTTTCCAGTCCGTATTGAACGGGTCAGCTCCTCCTATTGAATGTTTGTCAAATTACTACTGTCGACTTTGTAGTTTTTCCCAGCTCCTAGTAAATTAATTTACTTACCTTGGAAGCCAAAGTCTTCTGTTTGGAATCCTGAGCAGGTTTTCGAAATATCGAAGATGAGAAGGAAGAAGCAGAGGAAAGTTGGGACAATTTTTGCCATTTTGGCAAATGGATTTAGTGTGGTGGTACTAGAACTGCTAGAAACGACATCAATGCTTTAATTTCTAAAAGGCTTCTAGCCCCAAGCGCCATATTCAAGATCGAAGCGGTTTATGGGTGACCGAAGTAGAGGAAGGAAAAGTAAATAGCGTTTTTGATGTGTGAAACGAGCAGGAAAAATTGGGTTAATGCCAGCAGAAATTTTATTTCTCATGCGAATTTTACAGGATACAGCCGAATTCTGTGGTACATGTTGAATATTTGTGTCTTGAAAAACGAAATACTTTTTGCTGATACACAAAATATTGTTCAAAACTTTAGATACTTTAGAATTTAGCTTATATTTTGCCAAATCAAAAATGCATATTTATAGAAACGCGAGAAAGCACAACAAGGTTGGAGGGTATGCCAGGACTGAATAGGGCTTTCTCCTTCGTTTAAGTACGGCACAGCCTAATGCCTCCGACAAGTTTTCCTGTGGTCGCAAATTGCTACAGGTTTTCCTTGGTTCGGTACTTTAGATAGTTTAGACTCCAGAATCAATGATTAGCATTGACGGGAATTGGCGATCCCGGAGCTTCGAGCCACATCTTTTTAGTAACTAATGTTAGTTGCTGAGTTAAAGGAAAGCGGGAATTTTAATTCTAATTCGTTTTCTGTTTTGGCCTGATGAAGGAAGAATTTCCGAAATATTGCCGCTTTCTCCCTGTACCCTCCAACCTTGTTGTGCTTTTTCGCGTTTCTATAAATTTAAAATCCATTCCAAACCATTCCAAAGCTAATCAAGCAACTTAGCTTACCTGTCCAAAGGAAATGAAGAACAGCTGTTCAGGTGTGTACTTCTCAAGGCCCGGCAACCTCGCCTCAGCTTTGCCTAATCCCTTGGTAAAGAACCGGTACGCCTGGAAGGCTTCACGGATTCCTCCATTGTCAGCAATGTTCTCCGCCAGAGTGCGTCTTCCATTAACCTGAATTCAAACAGGCTTTAGTTTCTGAATTCACTCCAGATATCCTCAAAAAACTCTGACCAACCTTGTTTTTGTCGCCCAAAATATCCGAAACCTCAGGCGCCTCATAACCGTTGTACTGATTGACAAAACACTGAGCCTTTTTAACAAACGTCTTCAAAGTTGGAATACTCCACCAAGATTTCAGTTTCCCATGCTCATCGCTAAACCTTCCTCGAGTATCGAATCCATGAGTGATTTCGTGTCCAATGACTGAACCCAACGCGCCATAGTCCACACTTCGAAGTCCCATTCCAAAGAACGGCTCTTGGAGGAAGCCCGATGGGAACGCTAAATTAGTTTCAAAAGCCAATTAGAATCATCCTTCACAAACACACCTCTCCACATCTACTTATTTCACTTACTAATTGCATTAAGTTCATCATCATAAAAAGCATCAGCCTCAGCCGGCGAATCCATGGACCAAGTGGTATCCACCGGATTCACATACTTGCGAAGCGTCTTCTTGGTCACCCACTCCTGCATCCCCAGTACATTGTCGAAAAACGTATCGTTGTTCAACTTGAGCTCTCGATGATAAGCCACAACGGCGCTTTCATTCTTCAGCCATTTGGGGTATCCCAAGAACGCCCTCATGCGGTTCGCTTTAAGAGTCGCCTTGTACTTGGTCTTGTCGTCCATCCAAACCGCCTGAGTTACCATTTGCTTGAAGGACCTCGACAGGTAGCCCACCATCTCAGTAGCCTGCAAACATCATTTTCATTAGCTTCCAATGGGCCTCCCATATCTTGCTTTGAAGCTAATTTGTGATCTTACCTCCTGAATAAGCTCATCCGGAACAAACTGCAAAATGTATCGGTACGTCAACGCAAACGGTATGTTAGTATCCATCAAGTTGATGCATTCCGTAAACCTATTTGGTGCTGACTCAGAGCCATCAATCCGAAGTGAGAAAGCATAAAACAAGGATCTAAAGTCTCGAGTCACATCCTTGCCAAACGACCAAATCAACTGCCACGCCAAATACAAGTCCACGTCGCTCTCTGTAGTATTCGCAAGGATTTTCGCAAGATTCTTAATAAACGCAATATCATTAACGTTCACATAAGTGTCTTCCGTAATGTTGGCTTCCGGGATGTCCGTGTACAGTTCCGAGATGTATTCCGTCCAGTTGAGCTGGAGTACAAAGAAAAACCATCATCATTAGCCTCAGATATCATAACAGCTTCACGCTTGACTTCATCCTAATCTCATACCTTAACCCCTGGAACCGATGCATTCTTCTTCAGTAACTCTTTCTCGAAAAGCACGTTCAGGTCCCTAAGCGACATCAAATTAAACATGGAAGCCTTCGGTACAGTGTGGAGATCGGAAATGGACTGTATAAAAGTTTCAACAACAGTTTCATTAGCTCCAGCTCAACTTACAAACTAATATTTTTCTCTCTTATCATCCATCTCAACTTACATCCGATAACTGTTGCTCAACATGCATGACGACATCAGACCCATTCTTGACATTGTCCCTTACAACTGGATGCATCCCATCGACTCCATGCAACCTAAAGAAGGCCTCGTTGATCAGCTTCTTATACAGTTTGTCCAGACCACCGGCACTCGAATACGGGGTTCCGCCAGCGGGAAGTTGCGGTTGGTCAATCTGCGTTCAAGATTCATAAGAGTAAGAAGGGGGGACCCTTTGCATGTTTAAATTTCAGGCTTCCAGTCTCACCGTAATGATATTGGCCTTGGGGTTCCTGTAGTCTGGATTCAGAGCAAAGTCAAAAACATAGCTTTGACCTGTCGCCTTCTTGATTCGGCCGAGTCGCTTGCCGAGCGATTCGGCTGGAAGGATCAAACTGTTAAGTAGTTTCGCTATCGGGGCGAGGCCTATGTCTTCAAGTGTATCTGTTGTGGCGTGAGAAACAAGGATACATATTTTCAGAGTCATTTCACACCCTCCTCAACTTGGTGTTGTAATCCGAAACTTTTCCATACAATATATAATATACTGAAACACTCTTATCTTACCAACATTAGTGCACGAGTCGTACATGTTCTTGACTTGTCGAAGAGGTTCGATGTCGTCTCTGCTAATGTTCTCTGTCAGCTCTGTAAGTAAAACATGTAATTTTTATTATAGTCATTTTACAATGTGTCGGGGGAAACTGGGCATGGCATATTCTTTATCGACTCGACGAGAAACTTGAAACGCTATACTTAATTGCTCAGAAAGTCATCGCAACTGATTACGCATCACAAATCTCCAAGAGTTTACGACTACGTGGCTTCGCTCAGGAATTGTGAAGCATGCAATGCGATTATAGATTTTTAGAAAATAGCCTTGTTAGCGGACTTACTTTTTAATCTACTGACGATCCTGTCTCTCATGACGGACGTGTGGTCATAGGAGCCTCTCGTGACCGTCGCCGCCGTCTCTTTGAGCCAGTTGCCACACGCAAAGGCTGGGAAGTCATCGCATGGATCCACGTCCTCGTCCATTGTACGTAGAAACATGTTTGCTGTCCGCTTACAACGCTTACTTGTACATACGTCCAAGTCATCAGCGCCTGTCAAAAGCAAATTAACAAAACATGTATTAAAGAACGCTGTCAAGTCAATCAGTCATTAGGCTTTTCCGTTAATCAGCAGCGGCGCTGCGGGTCAAACCGCGCGGGTTTTAACTGGTCTACAGCGGTGGAAATGCACTATGTTTCTTCAAGAATTCTAGCTTTTTCTAAGAAACATATCTGCTCTGCTTCTTCTATTGAAACAACTCACCATTAGCTCGGGTCACCTCAAAAATCAAAATCACTACTAAAAACCTGCTGGGAATCATCATTTTCCATTTCTCTTTGAAAACTACCGACAAAAACAAACACTTTTTCAACTGTTCTAGCCAAGTAACTGCTATTTGGGATTCAAGTATTGGAAAAGTACAACTTTTACCACATGATACAACTAAGCCTGAACTCATTCAAGGAAATTCACAAAATATATGTTTACAAAATCCCATTCTTACCAACGACTTGTTGTTGTTGGCCACTTTGGCCATTATTATTATTCTGATTATTCGACGAGCTGCCCTGCTGAATATGCATTAGAAGAACCACGGCCAGCGCCAAGGATAGCCCAATGCAAACGACAGTGAGCAAGATCACGCAGGCTGTTTGGCCTTTTTTGCCGCCTGAACTTGGCCCGCGATTACTACTCGATGGCAAAGTCGACTGAATCGGCACATTTTCAACAGGCGTCCAATGCACAGACGGTGCGAGATTCGGATGAGGTTTGTGCGGGCAGTCCAAGCTGCTACTGTAGGCGGGAATAAGGAAAATTTTCAAATTTTAAATTTGCCGCTCCCGCATCTCTCAATGGATTACAAGTATATATATTTAGGACTCAC
This sequence comes from Sphaeridia pumilis, assembly GCA_034698345.1. Classification (NCBI taxonomy): domain Eukaryota; kingdom Metazoa; phylum Arthropoda; class Collembola; order Symphypleona; family Sminthurididae; genus Sphaeridia; species Sphaeridia pumilis. The sequence continues at coordinate 6,377 of JAQGBJ010000257.1, forward strand.
TTGAAAACCTCATCAACACTTAAATCTGCGGAAGTCGACTCCGTGGCCACTTTCACTTCCGGCGGTTCCTCTTCGGCAGCGGCGGCAGCCACAAACTCTTCTGTTGACGCCGTCCTTCCTACGTTATGATGGTCCCACAAGAAGTGCATAATAATTTTTTCTTTTAGATATCTCCAACAAAATTTCTAACTGTGCTCTACACTTTTTTCAATAGTAGAAAAATTTCTAAAACTTTCTAGAAATTGTACATTTATTAAAAAACTTGTGTGTATTCAACTTTTGTATCTAAAAATTCAATCAGCAAAGGCCCATAACCTAGCTAGCTCAGGTGAACCAAAAAAAAACACTTGGCTGCTGACTGACTATTAAATACAAAGGTGTTAAATATTTTCAAGTTTTAGCTGGATTTCCAAATAAAACCCTGTCTATTGACCAGCTAAATGTACACTAACTTTAGCTCTTGACCCGTCGCGCTCTTTATACCACACACTGAAAATTTGCTTCTAGCGTGCGCGCCCTAACGCGCAGTATATTATTATTCAAAGGTTTTCGTTTCAGAGATCGATGGACGACAACGTTGCTTGCTTTCGTTGAAAAACTTGCGCAACATTATTCAGTTCCCGTGCTAATTTGCTGTCGTCACAAACGTCTCCATTCCATACGCTGCATTCATCTTCTTCTTCTTTTAGCGGTCAAAACTAATTAACTCACCTGTCTTATTATTCTTATTAAACCTTTGCATGTCTCAGAAAGCGCTCAACGAGTTACATAGCCGACAGCGAACATTGTTTCCAAACATGGAAATTCGATAGCTTCTCACCTTGCCCGCTTGGTGGTGCGGAGAGAGTGCGCAGCGCGGAGCGCTGCGCATCCGCCTGCGCTGCTGAGTGATCACGTTAAGCGAAACTCTCCGTTGTGGAAATATTATCGCCTTGTATATTTTTATAATATTTACAATTAGCGCCTTCCTCCTGCGCTTCTATTACTTCAGCAAGATAAGGCTAATTTCCTATTTTAAACGCTGCGCTTCTGGTAGAATTTTCTATAACTTTTACTACATAATTTGAAACGAACATTATGAACCTGATTAAGTAATGACAATTAAACCGTTTAATCTTTCGACACGTTTCTCAAGAGCGCAGCGCATGTTTCCATTACATGTCAACCACACGTTTTACAAATGGTCGCGCGGCCGCGCTGGACCTGTCGTCGTAAAATTTTCCTCACGTAAGCTTTTCCCCCTAATCCTGAATTTTCTAACTATCGATTAATGAACAGCCAATTATCGTTACAAAATCATTAGCGTGAATTAGACGGAACATGACCTTTTTCACACCTCCAGCGCCGCTGCGCTGCAGATCCAACTGGATATTCCACCACTTTCAACGAGATCCATTCACCTTTTACCGGGAAATCCTAATGAAATAATGCGTTTTTAACATGAGTTATAACGTTGATGAAAACGACATTTCAATTAGCAAAATGTATTTTCAGAAACCAAACTGGCTTGAACAGACTCGTTGGGAAAAAGAGAGACGATTTTGGAAAGGTCGCAAGCGCAAGACGTGACAGGGGCTGCCTTTGAAATAGTGCAGCAGCTCCACGCCGCGTCCCGGAGTGCAAAACCTTCCAATAAATATTTTGTCCTGCAGTTGATCCGATTTCACTTGAGAAGCTCTAGAAGACGATGTTATCTCGCTCGAAGTTGCAACTTGACTCGTTGCGAATTTACTCGCGGACAATGTTTAAATGCTACTCAAGTCAATACAAGACTCTTGCAGTCTCTCGTTTAATTACACATTGCGAAATTGCCAAAGTCAGCAGAATTTTGCAAACTCTGTGCATTTTTTATATTCACGCCGATGCTGAAAGTGCAAAAAGTTTCAGATTACATCAACTCCAATGATGAAACTACACAAAGATTTATTCCAAACGACACAGGTAAAAAAATTCAGGTAGACAAAGGCTATAAAAAAGATATGGAATATCCACCAATCCTGAAACAATGTTATAAAATTGGGCGGGCAATTCCGGCGTATAAACTCCGCCCTCCATCATCTCATCTTATATGATCATCTCTATTGCGCATTGTTTCTTACGGGGGATGAAATCAGGCTTTCACTCGAATCCTCCAACCTGTACGAATTTGGGCTTTTCAAGATTGAGAAAAGAACGCATTTTTGTATCGCTTGACGAAAGTAGCTGGCAGAATTGTAAAACAAGATTTTTTGCAAAAACCGTATTTAAAGCGTAAGGCCTTGGTCGTGGTGAATGTACGGAAACAAAACAGGCTGAAAGTCGTAAAAGAGGGGAGAAATGGATGGAAGGGCTTGCGAAATGGCAACTTGGTCCTCAAGTCATTTCTCTCAGTCAGTTTCACAGTATTGTGTGTACATGTAATGGAGGCTGAAGAGAGACAATTTTGCAAACAGCAATGTTTGTCCTTCTCCCATAGTTTTTACGACAAAATACAAAAACAAGAAAGCCTTGTATTACATGTAAAGCGGAAGCCCTTGTTTTTGGAGCCTCGGGTTTTTCATCCCCTTTGTAAAGTACTGTGAGTGAGTTTATGGCGGCGTCGTAAGGAAAGAAACATATGCATGAAGAAGGAGAAGAAGAAGAAAAGTTTTGCCATTTGACCAGGTTTGAACTAATGGGAAACTGATTCGAGTTGAAGAGGAGAATGGAAAGGTGGTGTGGGGAATTTGCGAGGAAAATGTGTCGACGTGTATGAAGAAGCCATAAAAGGTTTATTGCCAAGGGCTGTGAATGCATCGTAAACTCTGTCTTCAACAGCACCCTCGCAATGCTAACTTGTACAACTAATAGTAAAAACATGGATTGTTATTTAAAAGAGGATTTTGCAATGACGACCAACTGTGGACTGGACGGTTCAGATATTGCCAATTTATTACCAAGCAAGCTTATGTATGAGCATTGATGTAATGTATGACTGATGCTCGACCGTCGCGCCCTCTACGAGCGTGTATGTATGTGACGGCGTTTCTGCATTCTAACAGCGTATTTTTTCAATTGTTTCAAAAGTTTTGCAAAAGTGTTTACTGACACACGTATTGACATACGCGCATGCGCATCAAACTTGGTAACTCCATTGGGGAGCTTCAAAGTACAGTAGACCAAGTATTGAACATGAAATAAACCGGAAAAGGTATGTCCAAGATGCGAAAGTAACCAAGAATGTATACTTAAACTACACAAATGTGTATTAGGTACCCCCCCCCCCCGATCTGGTAGCACTTGAAATGGTATTACAGCTAGGAGTATAGCATATTGCACCCGCACAAGTACAGGGGGAGAAAAATTGCGCGTATTTTTTCTCCATGATTGCAAATGCGGACAAAATTATAAGGGGCCTTTTTATGTTGATTCTGAATTTATGGCAATGAAATCACTCAAAAGAGAAAGTTGTCGGAGCTGAAAAAACACGGGTACAAATTTTTCACGCTTTACATGGCCAATTTTGGTTTAAAAAACAATCAAATTAACACTAATTCAACGCTCACTGTATACATCCGGAATTAGTAATAATAATAACATTTTTAACCAGTTTGTGATGATGTTTTCAGAAGTGTCAAGCATTTCCAGACCTGAGTTTTAGTTTTGATATAATAATAGCAGGCATTTAAATATTTTTGCACGTTTCGGTACTTTCTATTATTACGAAGATTTCTTGTTTCAAGACTTCAACTAATTCCCAAACAAGGAAACTCAAACACATCCAACTTTGTGGTTAGAGCAGGTTCGAAAGGTACAGTGGTATTTATGGCCCTCAATTACATTTTTCTGTTGGCCCGCAGAACAGAATATATACGAGTATAGGACTAAACTACTAGGGGTAAGCAAAGATAATTCCTGCGAGAATCCTTCAAGCTGGAGCCGGTTCGAATCGTGGCGATGATGACGACCCTGGAGAATCGGGAGAGCTGGAAATACCCGAGAAATGCCATAAATGGGCATGAGTTGTTGGGGTGGGCCCGTCGTCGTGGTGGTGGAGAACGAGAGCTTGTGTTTAGTCTGAAAGTGTAATTCTACTGGAAGGATTAAAAGCCTTTTGCTGGCTCGTAAGTGAGCGAGGGAGCCAAATAATACTCATCTGACTGAAGCAATCGAGCCCATTTTTGGCAGCTGTCCTAACCCTTCTCCGCATTCCAGCGCTGACACTGCATGTCATCGGATGACACAGAGCGGAACTTTGTTTGTACCTCAAGTGTCGTGTACAATGTGGAGCACATTTACTCATGAAATTCCACATGTGACAGCAGCAGACAAGTAAACAACTGTTGTGAAAAGCTTCATTTTTTAAAACCCTATAGGAACATATGGCAATGACTAAAGACTATAATTTCAGGCCGTTCTAAAGAATCAGCGCATTTCAAACTTCGCGCGCTGCGCCAAATTCGGAGTCCGCCACGCGGTCAAGAGCCACAAGCGCTACTGCCACGTTAGGACTTGCACCTGTAGAAAGTGCGACCAAATCGCCGAACGACAACGAATCATGGCTCAGCAAATTGCCACGCCGCGCTCAAGTTCAGGACCTTGAAAAAGCCTCCAAGCTGGAGGAGCAGCAGCAGGTACTTGAAAAAGAACCAGCGCCTTCAAAACCGCCGGCGCCCAGCGCCGGAGGTGGAAAAAAATAATCGACCTCGATTACACGTAGCATAACAATTTTTTTTACACAGAACAGAATATATACAAGTCTCGAGTTAAACTACTTGGGGTAAGCGAAGATGTTTGTTGTGCGAATCTTGAATCTGGAGCCGGTTCTCTTCGTGGTGATGATCATGATCCGGGAGAATCGGGAGAGTTTGAAATACTCGGGAAATGCCATAAATGGGCATTAGTTGTTCGGGTGTGGCCGTCATCGTGATGGTGGAGAACAAGAGCATGTTTTCGGTCTGAAGTGCTTGTTTTACTGGAAGATTGATAGCCGTTTTCTGGCTCGTATGTGAGCGAGAGAGCCAAACGGCACTGCCTGACTGAGGCAATCGAGCGCATTTTACTACGTTGTCCTAACCCTCCTCCGCATTCCAGCGCTGACACTGCATGTCATCGGATGACACAGAGCGGAACCTGCTTGCACCTCAAGTGTCGAGAGATAAAAGCAACAGGTGAGTATTTTTATTAATCCGATAAATTAAATTTATTTGGTTTCTACAGGAAACATGTTCCAAATGCGAGGAAAGAAATGGAAAAAGAAAGAGTAAAGCCCTAAGGGGAAATTCGCCTAAAGAGAGAGTAGTTGAAATATGCAGAATCAAATTGATGGAATATATGTAAGTGTTAACATAGCTACCCTTCAAAGGTTATCGATGTCAAAAGATCACGAAACAACTACGGATGTTATTTAGCAGTTTTGGAGCCCTGGTGTCTAAAAAAGCCGCCTATTCACATGTGCCAGACACCTCTTTAAAGGTTACAGTGAGGGGCTGGCCCGTGACAAAATTCTGTTGGGTGCAAAGTAAATTGCAGGTGCAAGGTACGATGCAGATTAAAACCACAAGGTTTCAGTTGATCTCAAATGAGAAAGAGATGCTCAGTACAGAGCTTCAGTATGTTTATATAGCGACATTTTTCCATTACAAGGTAATTAGTAAAGTGGTAATCGAGTAATTTCACGAACAGACAGCAGAAAGGCTTAAGGCCAAAAATATATGTTGGAATATATATATTTATACTAACAAATTCAACTACTGGACATTGATACTTCAGAGTCAATATGTTACAAAAGGCTGAATTTTCCAGTTTTCAGAAGCACCATGGAAAGTAACGTTGTGAATGGACTTGTTAGGACATGGACGCCATTTTCAAAACCTGAGTTTGCCACAATGAACTTCTGCACCTTTCATCCCTAGCTTCGCCACTTTCCAATGCCGCCTTTAACGGTTTATTGTCGTCAAGTAGTTATTGCCGAAGCAGTGCCGGTTTTAGCTTCATCGCTCTTGTGGACATTATGAAAGATCCCCTTGGACCTTGCTTGAGCTTCAAATGTATATCACATCTTGGCTCCCACTACTATCCAGAAACCGTTTCAAACTTGGATAAATTCACTAGGTCTATAAGTCGACTTGACGCAACTGTAGGTCGCTATTTCGAGAATGACTCAACTTTGAAGCGCACTGTTGGAAGTATATATGAGGGTCTTGTACAATCTTGACTTACTCCTCGTGTAAAATGTATCTTCCACAGCCCTTTGCCAAAACAACCTCCCCGTTTCCAGGTAAACGAAATAATTTCAAATCCCCCACATACATATACATTTTAGCCAAGGAATGGCAGAGAGAAAAGGACAAAGTCATAAAAACCTTCTTTGTTGGTTTGACGAAGAAACTGTTTTGTTGACTGGCTTGGCTGCGAAAAATATATTTTTGAAAGAAATCCTGTTGTGGTCCGTTTAGCCATTCTTGTGCAAAAGAACCAACGATTTTACGAATATCACTTCTTTGTAAAAATGTTCAGGTGAACTCGAGTTTCCATGTTTAAATTGCATGCTCGCACCCCTCATATAAATTCTCATTCTCGCAAACAATACCAAATGACATCAACAAAAAATATTGCAGCAGTCATAGAATTTATAATAAGTAATGCTGCTACGACTCATAAACTTCATTTTCGCCAAGTTCTCAATGTACTCCAACTCTCGAGCTACCGCCAGCAGTTCTGCAGATGCCATTTCGCATTAAAACAGTCTTCGCTTCGACGCTTATTCTTCTCCCCATCATCGGCACGTATATAATTAAACTTTATCCGCCTGCAATTTTCTCCTACTACTGCTGACACAGGGTTTCTTCTTCTTTTTCTTCTTTTCTACAGTTATAATGGGTGTCATGATAAAATTCGCCCGGAAGATTTTAGAACTGCCTGTTTTGAAGCTAATGTGATAGAGCTTTTCAAGTTGTGTGGGAAAAGTTGAAATCCAGTTCAATTATCCCATTCCATATGCCCAAGATGGGCCTGCAAAGGATGTTAAATTAAAACTAAAAACTATTGTCATTTCTAAATCTTGATCCCTAAAATTATGTCATTTGTACCCAAACACGCCAAACACTTCTACTATTGTCCGGCATGTCCAAAAGTATTGATTGGTGGCTCAATCAGCCCAGGCCTCCCAAAAAAAATGAGACGCCACCGCCGCCGAAGTCACTACTGAGCATGCTGCTCGAGAACGCCCACGCCGATTTCGACCAAACTTTTGTAGAACAGTAGCTAATGGTAAGTTCGACGACAGACAAATATTTTGGGAGGCTGGCTTTTTTGTTTTTGAACTAGAGGCCTGACGCATTCAACAGACGCCAATTATTGGCAGTCCTACATCCCCTGAAGTTTACTTTTTTGAAGTACTAATTTAATTCTGATGTCGTCTTATAGCGTTCCCATCGGGCTTTCTCCAAGAACCGTTCTTCGGAATGGGACTTCGAAGTGTGGACTATGGCGCGTTGGGTTCAGTCATTGGACACGAAATCACTCATGGATTTGATACTCGAGGAAGGTTTAGCGATGAGCATGGGAAACTGAAATCTTGGTGGAGTATTCCGACTTTGAAGACGTTTGTTAAGAAGGCTCAGTGTTTTGTCAATCAGTACAACGGATATGAGGCGCCTGAGGTTTCGGATATTTTGGGCGACAAAAACAAGGTTGGTTCGAGATTTTTGAGGATTTCTAAAGTGAATTCAGAAACTAAAGTATGTTTGGATTCAGGTTAATGGAAGACGCACTCTGGCGGAGAACATTGCTGACAATGGAGGAATTCGCGAGGCCTTCCAAGCGTACCGGTTCTTTACCAAGGGATTAGGCAAAGCTGAGGCGAGGTTGCCGGGTCTTGAGAAGTACACACCTGAACAGCTGTTTTTCATTTCTTTTGGACAGGTAAGCAAAGTTGCTTGATTAACTTTGGAATGGTTTGGAATGGATTTTAAAGATGGCAATTTTACAGTCTTGGTGCTCTTATAATACACCAAAAGCCTTGGCTGAGAACCTGCAAGGAAACGAACACAGCCCTGCAAAGTTCAGAATCATCGGATCCATTGCCAACTTTGATGAATTCGCCAAAACATGGAAGTGCAAGGCCAACTCGAAGATGAATCCAGCGAAAAAGTGTATTTTGTGGTAAAAGAACTCTCTGCTGTTGTTCCAAGTGACAATCTGTAATTATGCTTTAAAACATAGCTTTAAGTGTGACTGACATATTTTATTGTTGTTAATTGTACGTGATTACTTAACTGACTAGAGCACGACTTGAGTTATATATTTTTCTGAGCGCTTGGACTTTTGTGGAAATAAACACTGTTGTTACCCGGGTAACTGATCAAGTTGTGGCAAAGTCAATCTGTGGACATGAAAATAAGCAAAAATGTTGAGAATACAGCAAAGTAGGTTCAAAACTTGATATCAGGACAAAGAATGCCATGCTGTGGGAAACCTAAACGTCACAAGGAATACACGCCGCGTTTGTAAGCCCAATTTAAAACTGACAAGTCTGTGAGGTGACTGTAGATGTAAGGAAATGTTGTTTGCTGAATTAGACGAAGCCGGGTTTCTTCAGTACATCCGGATCAGCTCAGGTCCTTCTTTGACGATCTCTCGGGGAAAGTAATTGAGCTTCAAGTCTACCCGCCTGATGAATCTGCCCGCACCCAGCTCAAAGCCCATTTGATGACCATTTTCACCTACTTCGAACATGCACTTCATCAGTTGCGGCAAATCAATATCTACAGTGGCATGGCTCTGAGCCAGATTTCTCTGTATTTCAAGCCTGGAGTCCTTGATGATCAAGCATCCATTGAGAGCATCCGAGGCAAATCGTTACCTGGTAAAAACAGAAGATAAATTAGCAGATGTGGGTGAAAGGTTAATTAAATTTTTGTTTCAAATAGGCTCTTACCTATGGGTTGCTTTGCTATGTTCAAAAAGCCTTCGATCACGCCTGGAGCTGGAAGTGCCAGAAGTACAGGACCGGAGCTGGGCGGAAATGGAGCGGAGTTTTGAAGTGGAGTTCTTGGAAGTTCTGAACCATTGCAATGCGCTGTGGGATGCAATCCGTCACGTTGTCAACGCTTTTATCCAGTGTAAGAAGAAGACACACAAGTTTCTGTATGGAAAAGTGTGTTCCTTGAATTCGGTTATAGCTGTGAGAAGGTACAGAAACACTGACCAGAAGAAGGAAATTGGAAAACGTCGTGACAGGGTCCGTAGGCGTCAAAAACGTCATATGGAATTGTTGAAAAGGACGAACAAGGTTGAAAAACACAGTATTGATGTGGAGGTGGCCGAAGGTACTCGACCGGTGAATTACGAAGTGATGCAGAGCGTTGATAAGGAAGTTCTGGTTTGGGAAGTTATGGACAGACTTCAGGTGTCAGAAACGCAGGCGATGGTGGTTCGGATGCTGCAAATGGGCTGGCTGAGTATGGAAGCTGTTATTGGAGAGCTGAGGAACGTGGACAAGGTGTTGCATGTGGAGATCCCATACGATTCAAATTTCCGGGATGTGAGCTATATCCAGATGGTGGGCCTTTTGAAGCACATGTTTTGTAAACTTGGGCGAAGTGAACTGGTGCTGGTGCCGGAAGTGTACGAGTCGTTGGTGCAGTGTGGGAAGCTGATTCGGGACGAATTCGATGTGACTGAGTATCTGCTGATGAGTTTGCGGCAGTTGATTCTTGAGACCAGGATGATCATCAGTACGGCTTATGAGTATGTCAGACTCAACTATATCCCTGATCTTCCTCGGAATATGAACACGAAGACGGGGGAGAAGGAAATGTGTGGCCAAATGGAGTTCTTCAGACGTTGCTGGGTCAAGCTGAGGAAGTCGGATAATGATCTCGAAAGGGAAGAGCAAATGAAGTCCTTGGTGATGGGATACATGGCCAAGTATGCTAAGGTCCTCAACGATTTCCCTATAAAGGTCAAACATCGGAAATTGAAAGTTGTGTAAGTTGAATAATATTATAACAAATAATTTCGAAAACTTGAAGGTTATGATGGGGTTTCTCAATTTCCAGGGTGATGCCCACTGAGTCTTCGGCTTCTCCGTTTCCTACGAAGTCGGTTCGCAGATCTAAAGAACCTCCAAAAGGATGGCTAACAAGGCGTAATACTGCTAGTAGAATGGCTGTACACCCTACCCCAATAATTTCGCACCATGATGATCCAGGCTCAGGCATAGATAGGAACCATTCGCTGCAATTCTAAAGATGACAATTAAAAAGACAGCATGATTCACATTTACTTACGGTTTATTCTCAAACTCATATTCATATAGAAAATCGATTAAGGTTAATCGAGCTAGAAATTATGTTTGTAGTAAAGCTGTGGGTATCGGGATAATACATTAGCAGACCTGTATTCAAACGGAATTATTTCATTTTCTGAGTAACCATTGCGTTCAATACATTGGCATCCTTAACAGTAGCACTACGATCAATGAGTTCTTTGTTGGGGAAGAATGTCAAGACATAGTTGGACGCTGCTGTGGCTGGCCTAGCTCTGTGAAGTGAAAAATTCAAAATCAGCATTTAAAGGAAAAGTACAAAGAATAAATTATAGAAGATAGTGACTGGCAACGCAAAACAAGAAACTTACGTGTTAACAAAGCGATAGAGATCTTCCACAGTGTGAGCGTGATTAAAACGAGCTTGAACACGAGATCCATCCACGAGACGGAATGTTATGTTAGTTGTGGGTTCTCCATCAGCAAGATTGATTTGACTTTGGGCATTGGTTTCGTTGGCTTTACGATCTGCTTCAGACGGTGGGCCTGTAGATCCGACAGTAGCTGGTGCAGGGCTATTAAAACAGTCGGTTGATTAAGCTATGTTGAAAGTTTCATCAAAATTAATTAGATTAATGGCTACCGGTTTACCTTCCAAGAGTGTGACCTTGACCGGTGAAAGGTCTGGCAGTTGCCTTCGGAGGTACATAGTCTTCTTGACGATGATCTTCCATTGTTAAGTCAACTTCTGCTCCGCGCGCAGCTTGTCTCAGTTCTTGTGGTATTTCTCTATAACAGGACGATTGGCATTTGAAATACAAGTATAATCTTTATTGCACGAAAATAACATGATATAACTAACCGTCTCTTGATCGCATCCAGGAAAGCCAAACTTTCAGGGTCGTGATAGTCTCTCAAAGGGCCATCGTTAACAGTGAAGCCTTTACTCCACAACCGCAAGACGAACTCTCTTTGACCACGTTCAGCAGCAGGACGATCAGCGGAAGGAACCACAACTGTATCTTCAGAAGTCTCTCCAAGTTTGTATCCAGTACCACCGAAAGTACTTTCCTTCTTCTTCGTCGAGGGTCCACCAGCTGCAACTTCTTCAGCTCCCAATCTGCAAATACCAGAATATAATGAAAGTTTCACAATGAGCATTCGCAATTACGGTCTCAAAGCAGGGTCAGGACTCACTCTCTAGCTTTTTTGAACATTTCAGCAACCATTTCATCTCGCTTCCTTGGAGGTCCGAGAACCTGTTGACCACTAGATTGAGAACCTCCAGCGTAGAAAGCTTGTCCACGTTCCTCATCGTCTTCATCGCTGTCAGCTTCTGCTGCTTGACGTAAAGCATCCAGAGTAACCGGTTGACCGCCAGTTCTAAAAAGTTTTTGAAGTTAACAATGTGTAACAAGAAATACGGCATCCACCATAATCTGCTGTAATACCTTGGAGCATTAGCACGACGGAACCCAGTCCCTTCATCTTGAGTGGCGGCTTGAGGAAATTGTCTTGACAAGGACTGGACTTGTTCCATCATGACAGAATCTTCGTCACCTTCAGCAACTTCACCACCTCCCTCAAAGAAACTAGACATTGCGTTCTGTATCGAGTAAAGAAACTAATCAACATTTTTTGTTCCCAGAAATTTACGTCAAGGCGGTAAAACTTACATCCAACTCCCAACCGGCAGCCTCAAGAAAGAATCGACTACGAGCTTGATCAACTCCAGCGATTTCGCAGAATTGACGTATCAAATCTTGAGCGTTTTCTGGTTCCATTTTTAATTCGTTCTATATGCTACTAAAGCTCTAAAATTCCCAATGAAACATATAAATCTAAAACTTTCGATCTACAAGAGAAGCGCGCGACAACGTTCACTACACACGAACAGACAGAATTCAGAGAATGATTTGAGCCGGAATCAGCAGGATTCGAAGTTCGCGCGCGCAATTGTTGCTCTTTAAAACTGTATTTCCTTACCGACAGCACTTGGTCGTATTTGGTCGATGTGCTTTTGTTTACATCCGAAGTCTTGAATTGCAGGAAATGTCGAATTTTGAAGATTGACGATCATAAATCCAGGAAACTGAGGGAACTTTCTTCGATCTTCAATTTATGAAATTTTAGTGAAGTTTTCGAAATGAGTAACATTTACATTCAAGAGCCTCCAACGCATGGAAAAGTGAGGAATTCAGAATTAAGTAAGAATCCGCTAAAGTTAAAATATTGTCATTTTCGTGAACTTTCTAGGTGCTGTTGGAGACCACCGTCGGCGATGTCGACATTGAATTATGGGCTCGAGAGTGCCCGAAAGCTTGCAGAAATTTCATTCAGCTATGCATGGAAGGATACTACAATGGAACAATTTTCCATCGGCTTGTGAAAGGTTTCATAGTTCAAGGAGGTGATCCTACCGGCACTGGAACAGGAGGCAATTCCGTTTATGGAAAGCCTTTCAAGGTTAGTATTACTCTTCAAGATGGAAGGGATTAGTTTGTGGTCTCAAATACTAAACGCGATTGTTTGTTTTAGGATGAATTTCACTCACGTTTGCGCTTCATGAGACGAGGCTTGGTTGGAATGGCCAATGCCGGAAGGGACGACAATGCTTCACAATTCTTTTTCACCTTGGGACAGACACCTGAGCTTCAAAATAAACATACCTTGTTTGGGAAGGTCACTGGAAACACCATTTATAATATGCTGAAACTGGAGGAGGGAGATACAGACTCAGTAAGCATGCAGAAGGACAGATTTACGGTTATCTTCAGACTCACTCTTGAAATCGTTGGATGACTGCTTTTTATAGGAGGAAAGACCGCTGTACCCACATAAGATTACAGGAGCTAAGATCCTGATGAACCCATTTGAGGACATCGTGCCTCGTGAGACCATCAAGAGGGAAAAACACAAGAAGGATAAGCCGAAGGAAAGCGGCACAAAGTAAGGCCAATCAAAATATCGCCAAAAGTTATCTAACGGTTGAAATGATTATGGTTGCATCGCAGGAACTATAAATTGTTATCATTTGGGGAGGAAGCAGAAGAAGAGGAAGAAGAAGTGTCAGTAGTGAATCAGAAATACTCCGGAAAGAGTAAATCTAGTCATGATCTCGCCAACGATCCTAAGCTCAGCAAGGAGCTTGCAGTCGAACCACCGCCGGCCAAGAAGAAAAGAATAAGTCGATCAAGGTCACCCGAAGATCAAAGTGAATCCCGTACCGATTCAGACTCTGGTAGGAAGCCCAGTGCGAATTTAACGTCTATAAAAGAGAAATTGCAGAAGAGAGATGCTAGAAAGAAGCCACGAAGTAGTCCATCACCAGCTGCTGGTAAAGAAGAAGACGATGATGAAGAAGAATACTATTTAGGCAAGGATGAAGACATGGCCAAGAAGAAGAAGTTAGATGACCTTAAGAAAGAATATCGGGAACTTAAGTCAAGTATGAGGAAATCTGAAAAGCAAGCCAAGGAGACTGCTGAAGCTAATAAGAAGGAGGAAGGCAAGGATCTTGCAGAGTCTGATAATGCATACATCAAGGATTTTGTGTCACAACAAAAGGAATACAAGGCGAAGACTGCTGAAGGCAAGAAGAAGGGCGCTGATCGAGAAGCTTTGACGTTGGCTCTCCTGTCCAAGTTCCAAAAGAAGTTGGAAACTGTAAAAGACACTGAAGAAGTTCCGGTCGCTAAGAAAGAAGAAACGGAAGAGGGGGAAGACGAGGACGATAATGACACAAACTGGTATGTATACAGAGTAGTTCAATTGCTAGCGCTAGGTTGACCACATTAAAGCGTAGATTTAACAACAATGTTGATACTTCCAGGCTCAAAAAGACTTTGGACTATGAAGGAGACGAAGCAATCTTGGCGAAGGATGCAAACCTGAAAACAGGAGATTGGTATGCACTGGACGATCCACGAAATCCTGCCGTTCAACGTAGACGCTATGAAGCTGAGAGGGCTGCTAAGAATAAAGATAGGCATAGACGAGATCTCATTTGATTCATATTTTGTTTATAATTTAATCTCTTGAGTATAAATGTAAGTTTTTTTATTATCTAAGCAAGTACATCTAACGCCGTCAAGTTTCAGCTTTTCCGATACAATAAAAGCTTTGCTGTCTTCCACCAGCAAAATCTAAAGGTACATCCGATGTAAGGTACTGGAAGATTCACTCCTCGCCCTCACCATCGGTTTCCATGTTCAATCTGTCAAGAGAATTAAGTAATCAATACAGGATCAATGTTTAAAGCAAGGCACTAAATGGCAACAATATACGACACGTACAGTTCTCGATCTGCCGACATTCCAAGTGCACGCTCCGAACTGCATATCATGTCATCTACCAAGGACTTGATTGACAACAGCAAGAAGCTCTGCCGCCAAGGACTTCATCGAAGCAATTTGCTCCCGGTATCCCATACACTCCCGTTTCGTTTCAGCTAGTTCCTTCTCAGTCTCCTGAAGACGCTTCCTTAGTGTTTCGACTTCGTTTTGCTTTGGACTTGCAGCCGGGTTTTCGACTGAAACAAGACGGAAAGATTCACCATTGCTTTGTTCAGTGCATTCTATTACTAACTGAATCTTCGAGTTAAGAACTCAATACCTTGCTGGGATGGACCAGGAGGTGTTGGAGGATCATCTGATGACCGTGCATTGTGGCGTCGTCCTGATATAGTTTTCACCATTATGAATCCTCAGATGATACTAAATGTAGGATAGATTATAAATGTCATTAAAATACGTGAACCACTTTTTGATCGCATTCCATGACAAAAAACACATTTTCACATAATATCGTGAATCAAAAAGAAAATTACCTTTAGCAGAAAGATCCCCGATTCGTTGATTTTGTTTCCCTGTCACCTGTCTTTTAACTTCCAAATCTATAATTTTTAATTTCAAGCATGCGGTGTCGTTTTCCCGCCTTTTGCTTGTGGGACTTTGCCCAAAATTTAAGTCCACATAAATTTTGTCGGCCAATAATTTCCAACGGCAGCTTCGTCGCTAATGAAATTTGGATGTAAACACATTATGAACGCACGTGGATGTTCTTCACACGAGTGTTTTCATTCAAAAAGATTCTATTTGGGCCGAATTCCGTTAAAATTTTAGACGTGTTTCGTCATTAATAACAATTGACAATTACAATGAAGGTTAAGAAGCGAAGTGGCGATTCTGAGACGGCGGAGAAGATTTCTGTGCCAAAACCTAAGAAAATCAAAAAATCTTCAGCTGAGCCAGCAGTTTCTCAAGCTCCCAAACCTGTTGAAGCTCCAAAGCCTCTGACCACGGAAAAGCTGAAGTCCGGTTTGAAGAAGAAGCGGCAACGAGGTGGTCGTAAAAGTAAATTGAAGAAAGTTGCTTTGGGGAACACAGCGCTTGGGACTGATGTCGGGGGATTTACGGTTATTGGGGATCCAAAGCAGTTTCAAACTTTGAATGTAAGTAAATCCACTATTCTTAGATAAAGAAGGAATCGCAGGATCGCAGAGACAAATGACAAGCTAATTCTGTTGTTT
This sequence comes from Sphaeridia pumilis, assembly GCA_034698345.1. NCBI lineage: Eukaryota > Metazoa > Arthropoda > Collembola > Symphypleona > Sminthurididae > Sphaeridia > Sphaeridia pumilis. Next base: position 22,138 of record JAQGBJ010000257.1, read on the forward strand.
AGGTAAACCGAATTCTTCCGGACTGGCTAACGCAACCCACAGTAATTTCATCCGATTTGAAGAAGGACGTAGTCCCTGTAAATCAGGTGCTGTCAGATCCATTGCTTCTGCAAAACCTAGATAAGAACTTCATTGGATACTTCTTTCCAGGTATGGATTTTGGAAATTGATCATAAAGATTATTAAGGGTTTGTCATCAATAAAAATCTGCCTTCTTTAGTTCAGCAACAAGTAATTCCATGGATACTGGATGCCCACAGCCCCAAGTTGTACAGGCCTTCTGATATTTGCGTCTCAGCACCAACTGGAAGTGGTAAAACTTTGGCTTATACTCTACCGTTAATACAGGTACGACCAAACGACCAGTAGAAGTTTCGTTGAAAACGTGGATCTGAAATGATTAAAATGTGTGCTTGTTTTCAGATTTTGAAGAATTCTCTGTATCCTTGTCTTCGAGCTATAATTGTACTGCCTACTGAAGTATTGGCAACTCAAGTTCATACAGTGTTAGAGCAGTTTTGTAAAGGAACGAGGTTGAAGGCCTTTTTAATGACGAAGAAGAGGACATTTGGTTCTGAAACAAAAAGTTTGATTCGACATGGTGAGAAATCCATCTTTTTGCAATCTTTGGTATGTATAATCAATTGCTGAATCTACCATTTCCACATTGCAGATTCTACTGGGAAGCCATATTGTCCGTATGACATCGTTGTAGCGACACCAGGCAGATTAGTGGACCATATTGAGCAGACTGAGGGATTCGACCTACGGCATTTGAAGTTTCTAGTTGTTGATGAAGCCGATCGCACTTTGGATGACTTGGAGGGGGATTGGCTGCATAGACTTGAGATAAAGTTCTGGTCGTATTTCGATACAGGTAAGTCTCTTCGTTTGAATAAGCTTTTCGTATTGATTTGTTGTGATGAAACGTTTGGGGTGTCTATTGCGCAGGTGAATTTGTTCAGCCTTGGAAATCTTTGCCGTTGAGTATCAAGTACCTGCCGTTACACACTCAAGCCTTCCAAAAGTTGTTGTTCTCAGCGACTCTATCCGAAAATCCAGAGACCTTGGAGAAGTTGAATCTGTTTCAACCCAAGCTGTTCACTGCCATCGTACGCGCTGATGCGGATGATGGAACTGAAAAGACGCCCGGTCTAGTTGCAGAAATATCAGACGGTTTTGTTGGGAAGTTCACAAAACCAGAAGAACTGCAAGAGTCCTGTGTACTTTGTGTTAAAGAGACAAAACCATTGTATATGTTCCATTTGGTTACGACGCTGAAGTGGAAGCGTGTACTTTGCTTCACAAATACCACGGAAGCTGCTGAGAGGTTGTGCTTTCTACTGAATTCGCTGGGACACATCACTGCAAAAGAAATATCGTCGAACTGGAGGTCGCAGGCTAAGGACTACGTAACGAGCAATTTCTCTGATGGAAGTGTGGACATGTTAGTGGAGCAGAACTTGTATATGGAAGTGAATTCAAGCGTGTGTTATTGTGCTAATGATAACCTTACCTTTTTTCTAGAATCGTCACTACTGACCAAATGGCCCGTGGCGTAGACTTTCCGACCGTTGATTACGTAATCTCTTACGATGTTCCAAGAAACGCCAAGACGTACGTTCATCGTGTAGGACGAACAGCGAGAGCTGGACGCTCAGGTCAAGCAATTACTTTATTGTCTAAAGAGCAGGTAAGCTGATATGCTGATGTATATTTTCACTGCTACAGAAAAAAAGCATTTCTAAACTGTTTGTCTGCTTCATCCAGCTACCTTTATTCAACAAAATTGTGAAAGCTGCAGGATCGGCAGATATGAAGAAGCTTGTGGTTCACAGACAGGATCTAAAACTGCTAGAACCGAAGTTCCAAGAGGCATTAGGGAAATTGAAGACTAAAGTGGAAGTGAGTTACATGACAGTGCATCGTATCCAACCCTTGATATAACATCGTCTAATCCAAACGTCTTGTATTGCAGTCAGCACCAGCTTTTGCGAAGTCTACCGCTAGTAAACAAGCCAAAGGAGGGTTCAAGAAGCAGGCGGCTAAACCACAAAAAACGCTAAAAGCATAGGTGGAAAAGCATTGGCATTGCGAAAATTTTCATCGCACTCTTATATGTTCGGCTGAAAGTAGAATTTAAATTAAAAAGTCTGTTTAGTTCACAACTCCGCCTAACTACATAACGCTACATTCTACGTCCTGTTTGCCGATGGCACAGTCAAATGGCTCTTTAATAGGCTTCCTTCTCCAATCATTCTAGCACTACTACTACTGAGCAGATATCAATAACCTTGTCAACAACATTAGCAAACGGACTCTATCTTTATTAATCTAAATTCCATGATAACTAAATTACGTGCAGCGTTTAACAAAATTAGAAGAACAATATGTAGAATGGACACATAGTAAAGGATTTTTAAGTACTCAGACACATACCAAACCAAACATCTTTTAAACTACACCGGTAGCCTATCTGATTTCAGCAACTGGTAGGTGATGACCAAATCTCCTCCACCCTTCCAGAGTAAATACCGGACTGTCCGTAAATCCATTTCAGGATTCAAAGGAGTTTCGAGACAAAATAATTTTACTTTTTCTTCTACTGGAATGTCGGTGCCACTAGTACTTCCGGCTGTTGACTGTTGAGCTTCTTCCTCGACTTTTTCTAAGACATGTTCCATTACTTTGCGCATTGATATAAAGTCGTTGGCAAATAACCGCTCTCTGTCAAATAACAATTAAATTAGCTAAATCTGAAATCTGTAAGCATGACACAAATTGGAATGACAAGTTCAAATACCTTTTGAGGCTTTTGCCATTCATGGAGTGAGGAGTTAAAAAGAAGAGTATTTTGATAAATTTTGGCGGCTGTCCGTCGTCCATTATTTGATCTGCTACCCATTGAGGAATGGCTTCCGATAGACAAGTACGTTCAGCTTCTCCACCAGCGTCTCTGACTAGAAATCTGTACATCGTCTTTCCACCTGGGGGTATTACGTAACGTACACAATGATGGAGCCCATAAATCATATCATCCAGTTGAAAGTAGGGTAGAATGACAAAATACCTTGTTCTCCGATAACCACAGGAGTGTGAGGTGCCACAGTAAAGAATCCATTGACAGGGACAGCTTCATTTTCATTCTGCTGGTCCGAATTGGATGACGCCTTTTTCCACTCTTCGAATAAAGCTTGGAGTAGTAGCCTTCCGTAGTTAACTACACACCGACCGAAAAATGGTTTATTTTCAGCAAAACAAGCTGCTACAATCAAACCGTATAGTTACCTTTCTGATCCGGCTCATCTTCTCCTATAAGTCCTGATTCTCTTGCTGAAACCCAGGCTCCAAGGCAGTCATTTTCATCTTGTGCAAGGTGAATTGATACCATCTGCAAAAGACATAGAATTCGTATAGATTGTAAGGGTTCAGATGAACTGAGAATGCTAATATAAAACACATACCGCTGTATGCAGTCCCACACTGAACCATGAAGGAACGTAGATCTGTGATGATCGCTTCTTGACTTCCTCTTCAAAGTCGATATTCCCCAAATCTTCAACCTTCGAAGCTGTGAGAGCGTCGTACAACTGGACATTCCCTTTCGTGTCTTTCGTTAAAATATGGCGTTTATTGCTTAGAACAGCGTGGTTCTTGATGGCAGGAGCTCCTTCGATTTCCATTAGCGGTTGGCCAATATACGCTTCATCTGTAAACAAAAGCAGACGTGAGTTACTCAGTGTCTTTAGCAGCCACATCAGATCAGAATGTGTTGAAATCCCACCTATTCCTTCGTTATGGAGCTGAGGTAATGGCCAAGCACGTATTGTTGAATCGGTGGTACCAACCCAAACAGTAGTGTAGTCGGACGATAGACAAAGCGATAATATCGGATGAGTTTCCATGGCTATCAAAGTAGAGTTGTAGTTGCCACTGCGTAGATCCGTAAACATTAGCCGACAGTCTTTTCCTCCACTGACTACGAACTGGAAGGTTTCAGGGGCCTGAAGACAAAACAAGAGCATGTGAAATGCAACTGCATTAACTGTAGCCTGCATGTAATCATTTATATTACTCACCACCAGAGCCCAAACACCCGCATTATGGCACCGAATCGTACTGATACATTGCTGCTGACCAAGTACCCACAGCTTGATTGTTCCGTCTGAGCTCCCGGAAAGACACTGAGATCCATCCCAGTTTAGAACCAGAGCTTTTACGTTGTCCATATGACCTGAAACACATTTCAAGAATTCGTTTTCAATTCGATAAATATTCATTGAAAGATTATTCCTTCTCTAAATACCTTTCAGCTTCATGGTTTTCGTATACCGACGAGTATCCCAAACCCTCAAAACTTTTTCCGTTGATCCAGAAACCAAAGTATTGCCATCTGGACTCATGGCTAAACTGTAGATACTATTCTTTGAACCAGTTAGTGCAGCCGCTATTGGGAAGAAAAAACTGTTACAACATCTTCCTAAATACAATGTTGTCAGTTAAGTAACTACATGTAGCAAAGCACATACTTGTAACAGTATTCTTCGTAGCAGTCAATGCCGTCAAAGTGTTCACATCCCATAGGTAAATTGCACGATCGAACCCGGCTGAAGCAACCTGCAAGAGAGAAATAAACTCATCATTATTTCTAGTTCTAGTTATGCCAATAGTAGATATCTCAGTCAGCTTTCACAGCTTCAGATGACTTACAGTTTCCTTTTCTCTCGAGTAGGCTAAAGCTCTTACATAGTCCTTATGAGTTCGCAAAGTAGACATACAGAAGCCTTTTTGAGCATTCCATAGTTTGACAGTGCAATCATTACTGCCGGACATTACTGCAAAACCACAAAATGATTAGCATTCTATAGCTAGACACTTCAAAACCGTTTTCAACACACATTCATGTTTACTATCTTGTATCTTACTGTTTTTTCCTCCACAGGTCAACACTATATCGTTCACCCAGTCGGTATGATGTTCCATGGTATGAATGAATTTGATTTGACCCTTCCCAACACTCCAAGTTCTGACAACTCCATCGCGACCAGCGGAATGCAATCTGAAAATGAGATTGACTATTAGTTGTGCCTAAAAATGTTTCTTGATTCAAAATCCAGAATGGATGACATACCGTTCCAAAGCGGGGTCATACACAATGCTCGCAACTCCAGAATGATGTTTCGGTTCCTTTTCGCTTCTGATAGTGAACGAGACTTGCGTTTTCCGTTTTCCTGCTCGTTCTTCAGTCATTTTAACAGCTTCAACACCTCTAACTCGGCTTCTTAAAGTTTACTCATGTTAAACTCTCGTATCACCACAATTATAACTTGAAACTGAGAACTTGCAGCTTCTTAACCGAAGAAAACTACATACACACACGGTTCGAAGTTACATTTCTAATTGGTTTCCGACCGGTGGAATTTTAAAAACTGTTTTGAGCGCATTTTCAGTAAAAAGGGATATTGCGTCTATGAAAAAATTAAACAAGTTTTAGGCGGACCTGTAATTTCAATTAAAAGGAACTGTAACTTTAAAGTAACTGGAGCCGAAATACGAGACGGCTTTACATTCGTTCAAGTCAGTGTGGTGAACCCAAACAGAAGATCAATGTTGACATTAAAAATGCCAGCGAGCCGAGACCATCGAGAAAACCTGTTTACTGGTGAGCCGACAAGAGTACAACCGTTTTCTATGGCTCAGAGATCACTCGCAGTCATAGAATGATGCAGGATGCAGTACCATAGACGCCAATCAAACATCAACTTCACGTCAGTTTAATTTTTAGAAAAATACGAGGTTTATGCGTACATTTTGTAAATCTTAACATATACAAACCGTTGTACTGTTGCGGCAAATTACATTAGTTACAGACTCAAGTTCTTGGCAACAATTCATAGTTTAAATACATTGGTTCACCGGTACATACTTGATTGATCATACCTTACCTACTTACATAATTGATTATAATTTCAACCTGCATTTATACTGATTAGCTTATGACACATTGCGCATTATTTTTCTTATTGTTAATAAACCTAATGTCAGGATTGGTCGGACTCAAAGTGAGATTTAGTAGATTAAAGTCGTCGTCATCATCCTCGTCGGAGCTACTTGAGCAAGTACTGCATCCATCTTCATGATCTTCTTTAACGTTTTCGAAGCGAACGTTGTTGCTTTTCTTTCCGTTAGAATTAACAGCAGATGCAGGAAGTTCATCGGTTTGCAGGGCCACAGTGCACTTTCCAGGACTAGTGGTCGTGAGCCTTTCGACAGACTTCTTTGCTCTTGGATGCTTGGGCACCGAATTCGGTGTTGTGTGTGGATGATTGTTGTTCGGATAGTCATCGTTGTTGCCCGTTGGCAGAAAACTAGTTTCTCTTCGGCTTCCCCTGGTGGCTACATCTGATCGAAGGATGCCTTTGCTAGCTTGTTCAGGTGTGCTATTTTGTCTACCTACTCTAGCATCTTTGACGGCCTTTCTGGGAGGTTGTTGAGTTTGTTGCTCTGGTGATGTCGTCGGGGTTGGTACATAATGCTGATTGTAGTAACCGTTTTGACCCTTGAAGGTCTGAGGTGAAGTAGCGCCAGAATCTGCAACGTCCAGGGTTTGGGTGGACAAGCTTGAAACGTTTGGACTGCTGGTTGCAGTATTTCCTGCTGAGCTTGGGCTGGAACTTTGATTACTGGCGATAAGCTGTTGCTGTTCTAATGTCTGGTGGTGTTGGTAGGGCAGATCGTAGTTGTAGCCGACTATTGGTTGAGGCCTTTTTGAATTTGGAGGTGATTGCAATGGTGGTAAAGGCAGGCCGTAGTTTCCTGGGAAGTTGCCTTGGAAGACTGGTTGGCTAACAGCTGGTTGCGGAGACAAGTTCTGGTACTGACTTTCTGGGTTGAAGATGGGTTGAAACTGTTGTGAGGTGTTTCGATTGGGAGTCAATGAAGGTGCGGGTTCTTTCGGCAATGGAGGAGGTTCGTCTCGATCGTCATCCTCGTCACTGTCAGGAGTTGTTTGTTTTGATGGTTGTCGTTGTGATTGTTGCTGTGAGTATTTCAAAAGTTCTGATCTCTTCAGCTTGGGTGATTTTGGCACAGGTGGGATTTGGGCACGATCAGATGAAGTCGAAAGCTGCGATTGTCCAGACTTGCTATTGCGTAAAGACCGACGTCCTAGGACTGGCTTGGCTTGTTCACGTAAAACTTTTGGTTCTGGAGGCGTGGTAGCTCTGTCAGTCACCGTGGTACCAGAGTTGAGCGAGTTGCGGCTATTGTTAATGTTGACTTCTGCAGAACTGGTGTCAGGGTCTTCTTGTATGGATTTGTTATTGTTGGGCGAGGTGACAACGGTATCTGAAGCCTTCAGAGCTTGGTATTCTGAAGCTGAACTATGGGAATGAGACAATATCGAGTGTCTTGTTCCGTAAGCGTAGCCATAGAAATATCCACTGGTAATGCTGTTGTCCGGAGTTGTTGACTCATTTGCTTCTTCATTCTGTTGCTGAGCATTTGGATGTTCTTCCGGTAGAGTAGCTGACTTTTTTGTTTGCTCTACGTCCTGGTAAATGGACTCTGGCACAAAACCACTTCTCATATGAGCTTGCAATCTGCCGTAGTAATAGTCTGATTCACTTGAGTCTTGAAGTTCACCATCTGCTGGTGGGGCCACTGGCGGCGATGACACAGAAGTTGGTGGTACAGCAGTTGGCAACGGCGGTGGCGGCGGTGGAGGTGCACTTGCGCTACTCTTATGACCTGGACGAGAGCCATCGACGAGCAGTTTCTTCTTCCGTTTCTTTTTGTGCACTATTAGTTCGGAAGATTCTGGTGGTCCTGTGTTGTTGTTCTGGTTATTATTGTTCAAAGATGTTTGTTCATTTTCTATTGCTTTCTGGTCATCATTCGGCTTCACACCTGCAACAATAAAATCCATCAATGTTTCAGCTCTTACTAATAGAATTCAAGCACGACGAGCTAAGACATACCTTTTGAGCATCCAATAGAACAATATATTTTGCCCCTCCTTGGCAAAAACGGCATCCCCAACAAACTTGTGGAACATGTCGAACAGCAAAAGCATTCTTCTGTAGCATGCCAATGCTGACCTTCATGACTCATTTGGCCTAGAACAGCAAAATTCATTCTTTAGTTTCACCCTTTACACTGTTACCATTTCAAACATTCAAGCATACCTTGATCGACACCTATAGACTCTCCACAAGTATCACAATATTCTGCGAAAATGCCGTCAAAGCACGACAGACAATACGGTTTCGAGTTCTTCATAATGTAGCGCTGTCCGCCCAACACAGTCGAGCATTCAACACACGAAAAATGTTTCATATGCCATGCCATTCCTTCAGCCTCTGTGCATTCATCCGAGAAAATTATCTGCAAAACCATTCACATTTGAATATACCCAATTTCGCACATTCTTCAGATTCCACTTATTGTCCCCACTTCCGCTTACCTCATCACAAGCTGAGCATCTAGGCTTCAACGTCTCGGCATGATGCCGACCGCAATATAGTTTCTGATCCGAGTAAAAGTATATCAAATCAACTAGCAGCTCTTTGCAAACCACACACTTGAAGCAATTCGCATGATAAGCCTGCTGAGGGTCTCGGGTGATTGAAATCTTGATTGATCCAGCTCGAGCGCATTCGCCACACTGTAAAATGACAACAGATTTCATAAACATCCCCTTAACTGACTGAGTTACATGCATTACATCAATCGTTCAACTTACAAAATCACACAACAAATCCCGCTCAGCAACCCTAACGCTTCCACGTCCCAAACAGTCCTTCTTGCGCTGGGCCGAGAATATAATCAGCTCATTCTTCTCGTCATCATTACTTAACGACGAACAAAACCGAACTTGGTTATCATGTGGTGGCAACTGCTGAAGTAACTGGCGTATCCGCCATTTCTCTCCCACCGAATTCACCAATGGCACCTTGTCCTCCGGAAGTTGAGCAAAGTACGCGTAGACCAGCTCCGGCTTGCAACCCGGCGGTGTCCAGACGTATTCTTCGAGACCACAACAGCCAGAATCATCGTCTGAGTGTCGGCCTTGGTGGCCTCCATGGCCAGGGCCCGCCGAGTCCTCCATGTTCATTACAGGTCCTGCTGCTTGTTGATGCTGCTGATGTTGTTGTTGTTGTTGATTGTTATGATGATTATTATGAGCGGGTAGGGTCAACTGGGCCAAGTTCAGCGGCGCAAGGCTCGAGCGGTCCAACGGAGGTACTGGTGGCAGCGGTGCAGAACTTCGTGGCAACGTTCCAGAAAGTGGAGGCCTGAAGATCGAAAAAACAAGCTCGATTAGTATTCGTTGTCAAACATTTTAGTTTCTTATTCTACATAGTAAATCCCCGTCTTTACCCCGAATTATTCTGATGGTTTGTAATTCCATACAGCTGTCTGTAATTGGAACTCTGATCACCCGTAAACAAACACACTCGCCACCATTTAGTCAACACAACACTCGACTGGTTCACCGCCTTGCCCCGATGGTGGGGCTTAGTCGAGTTGTTCATTTTCAAGTCTTTTAAAGTATATCTAAAAACTCTAGAATTTCGAACCCAACTCAAGTATCTTTTTTGGCACAGTTTCACACGACGGTTTAACCCTGAAAATCCCTACATTCTCTCTCTTTTTGAAAACACTTGAATTTCGTGAAAGTTTCAAAATCTTCCCTATTTCAACTCTCTTCTCCTCATCCGACAACTATGTGTCATAAAGGCAAGTTGTTATGATAATGTATTTTGTTGGTATATATCTTTGACCATGTTTTACAAGCCTGCAAGAGAAGGCGAAGAATACAACAAGAGACAAGTTAAAAAGCAAAGCGCATCACAATCTCAGGTGTATACAGGAGCAATTACGTTTCTCTCCCAACAATCCCTGAGGAAACCGGCCATTGTTGCTCATACAGACCAACAAGACAAGGATGCGTTCACAACACGTAATATACCTGCCGAAATTACTCTCCAATCTCTGCACCAACTTTGCTTGGCCCAAAGGGAGTTTTGGGAATGATCCTTTTTACTGCATTCAGAATGAGAAGAAGAAGAAGAAGGTCCGAAAGATACATATAATGGAAACAGGTGAGAAACCTCACCTGAAGAAACCTAAAGATGAGACTCGGGAGACAGGTAAATTTCACATTGCCCAGTCCACCTGCAGGCCATTAAGAGTCAACAACGGCGGCGGCAGGTGCGTGCCTTGATAAATGCAGGGAAATACAACGTAATGTTACGTGTATTTTAAAGGGAGAAGAAGACACTCGGATATTGTTTTGAAGCTCGGGCAATTTGGAGCTGTTCAAGCGTATGTGTAAGTTGGGGGATGAGCTGGATTATTATGGGAAAAGGTTGAAATTAACCTGGATACAGACAAGACACATAATTTCAAGAGGGAGATGAGCCATTTATGATTATATTTCCAGCAATGGCCAAGCATCAGGTTTGGTTTACCTTGTTCAACTATGATTTATAATGGATGAGGGCCATGGCTTTTTCAAATGGACGGAATCGTGAGACTTGTTCAGGACTCAAGAAGAGGAACGCCGTTAGCTTTGAAGAAGAAAAGTAAATAGTGAAAAATCGATAATGTCTCTGAGAGAAAACAAATGAGACTGTCGGCCGGTTTGCGGTCTTTTGTGCCTTTGTGATTTGGCAATTTGGCATGTTTACTATCACGCCAAGACGTTCAGCACAGTTTGCGTTCTCACGCGGCTGAAGTCGCTGATCGAAATGTTGATCGCCGCGAATCAGGAAATCAGGGCAGGACATTGAATATGGAATTTGTATTATGCCCAGGTCGTAAAATGAAGGCTGATTGCTTTTGAATTTAATTCATTGACCGCGATACAAAAATTCAGGCTTCTCTCAGCCCACAATGGCAAAGCCATATGAAACGAAAAGTTGCAGAATGTTACAAAATACCGGAACAACAAGGGAATCCTAATGAGCTGAAATGCCATAAAGTCTTGAGGAAGAATTTTTGGGATGAACAATTCAGGCTTAATTATAAGCAAAAGTTATACAGAGTCTTGAACCAGACTACAATATGGCGAAGTTGGCAGATCTGACTTGCTAAATGGCAATTAACATGGGCTGGGGTGAATCAAAAGGAATGTAAAGGTTCACTCGAATCGAGAGGGTGAGAGAAACGGGTAAAAATGCGACGAGTTAACTACCAGGTTCGTTCATAATATTCGCATGATTATGTTATCCGGGGAAGTTTGAGAGTCGTTCAAAAGCTAGGGCCAAGAAGACGAAGGTTTACGTGGATTTTTAATACGAGTGGAAAAATGTGGAATATCCCGTCAGGATACCGAATGATAATGGATAATGAGCTAATGGGTTCCAAAGGGAAACCATAAGATTTTTAAAACTTCTTCTTCTCGGACTTGTACATATCGCGTTTGTAGAACTGGTCTGGCAAGAGTCTGAATGTTAACAAAAATCCACCTTTACGATATCCGCGGCTGAAAAATGGGTAAATGGTGACGTGGTTTTAAGGTAAATGCTGAATCGTGTTCCGTTTATCATAATTTGTGGCAGGATTGTTGTAGGCATTACAGGGAGTTTTGTTGTGAACGTTGCATTCACAAGCAACGGCACCTGGCAGGAGGCGGAGGAACTAAAAAGGTCAGAACGATAAGACAGTTTGGTGGGACTATTATCTTTCCGACTTGACATTACGAGATGATTGATGCCGGTGGTAAAAAAGTGGTGGAAATGGAAACTTGTTCTTGTACAAAATAGGGAAACGACAAAGTTGTCATTGTGACAGACTGACAAGTGAAGGGCTTGGGAGATCAGCAAAGTTAATTAATGACATAAGGTTCGGACGCCTACGCTTGAACTGGCTGAACAAAATCAAACTGCAATTGAAAAGGTTTTGGAGACGTGAGATGGACAGGGTCTTTGTGATGGCGAAGTATCAAATGTCAATGACGAGCCTTAAATGACCAACGGTGGCAACGAAGAAAACGAGTTTCCAATATGTAGTAAGATTTCAACTTCAATTTGGATAAACGATCAATCTCACCTTGGGCTCAAAGATCCAATTCACGAAATTGATGCACTTGCACTTTTGGATTCTGACTAGATGTAGACGGTACACTTTCTTCGGGAGCGACTTCACAATCTTGGGTAATGTCAGACACTACTGGGAGAAAATCACCTGTTCATTCGGATGCCGGTTGACGATTAATTAAACTCGTACAGCACTTGCAACATCACATCTTACACACACGTGTGAATTTGATCACAAAAAGTAATGCTCATCTTGAGAGATTATAAAGATTGTGTCGGCGAAAAAGTCTTCTTTTTGCAGGAATCCTCGAGTTGAAAAAGGTTCTCAGATGCCCACAGCTCAGGAGCTTTCTTTTGCCACTTGTAACAGGCTTTTCAATGTTATTTCTTCTTGTCGTTCCTCGTTGTGATTGTGCTGTAGGCGTAAATTAAGTTGAAAACGTTATAAACATTCATGTCTTTTTATGGCCAGAGGGATTCCGTCTCGGAATGTTTACGAGACAAAAGAGGACACTTGTTGTTGTTGGCCGTAATGGTTCCACCACCGATGTTGACGTTTGCTGATCATGCACAAGTTGAATTGGTGTAAATTGAATTTCGAAATGTCATCCTCTCTTGTTGTTTGTTGTATCTTTATCTTGAAAATGAACTTGAACGCAATGGAACCGAGTTTGAACTTTTGACTGGTGGTGAACGGGAGTCAGGGACAGGACCTATGAGAAAACCAAAAAAGACTTTTGTCAATTTACCGTAGCAACTTTTCAAAAGCTGAATAGCAGGTTCAAACTTAGGTAGAATCCAAAGAAAGAAGCTCTGCAATCTTTGAAAGTTTTGATTGTCACTATATTTACATGGCTTAACTAGTGTGAAGTAAAGACCTTTAACAACTTGATTACTTACTTCCGGTTTGGTGTTCTTTTCTTCGTTTCAGTTTCGCAAGGTATTTTTTGGAACGGCTCCGGTTCAGTCAGATTCAGAATTTGTTCTGAAAATAGCCGAAGAAAATCACGTCCCGAAAAGCGTTAATGTAAACAAACGCGTGCGGTATTTTTAGCCGGAGGTCCATCCGTGCGTTTCGCGTTCAAGTCTGGCTTTAAGGCTCGTCTGCAAATATGCGTAAACACACACGTTTTAATACACGGAGAAAATTGCCCGTGTGCAAAGTTTTTCGTTGCAATGTTTTGGTTTTGTCGAAAATTTTTATATGAAAAGACGTATCGAAATTTTCAAAATTGTTCAAGCGGCAGAAACAAACCACAATTTATACAAAAGACTGTTAAATATAAAACACTGAAAGTTGACGGCGGCGGAGTACACGACAAGAATGAAGATAACCGACTTGGCAAATTACTTGCTAAACAACAACAATGGGAACCGCAGGGCAGATTTCCATTATGTTTGTGCATTGAGAGACACTAGTAGAGTAAAAGTAGCTGAAGTGAATCTCAAGTAAGTTTCTGATGGAAATCTGAACCCTGACTGACGACGAGGAGGTTGTGACAAGATAGAAAACCTTCAAAGAATGTATATAATTCTGAGATTCTGACAACTTCCAGGTGGACAGTTTTTTTAGTTGGAAGAAGAAACCTGTTGACAACCTGATGATGACGATGATGACGGTCGTCGTCGGGCCATCGTCGTGGGAAAAAAGCCAAGTGGCTAGAATGAACTACAAGGAGATATTACGTGACACCGATAGACAGCAGGGGCCAAGACGACGACAGACAGCCAAAGATGATTCTGAGAAGAAGGACAAGATTGACTGAAACTTAATTCGAAAGGCCATCAGAATGTAACTGAGAAAGAGGTAACAAGAACTGACGAGAGAAAATTGATAACGACCAAGAATCTTTGGTCTTCTTTGAGGTTTCAACTTTACAATTTGCCCTTTTAGGTTAGCCACGACGGTCAGAAGTTGCTGTTACGGAGATTGAAGAAGCTCTCAAAGGTATCGAGGGTAGGGAGAAGAAGAAGATTGAATTGATTTGGCGAATAATTGGGATACGATCAAACTTGGATTCCTAAAGGTGGAGGAGGACACGTTGTGATTAATGGCAGTTGGAGGTCCGCGAGGGTTCTTGTGAAAGTTTTGTAACGAAATTGGTGGACGTGATAAAGCGAAAAATGTATTGAGGCAATTGGGCGGTGAACGCGATAATCAAGTTGAGCACCAAACCAACCGAGTGGGTACGAGCAGAATCTAAACAATTTATGGAACGTTAACAAACGAATTCAAAAACGGAATTTTTACCTTACAGGCGTACAACAACGATCAAAAATCCGACTTGGGACTCGAATGAAGCTGCTGTTGATGGAATCACGTTTGCCGCTGAAATGGTAAGTTGTGGACTGATTTCGTTGGGTGTTGTTGGTTGTTGAGAGTGTTGATGGCAAGTTGATTGTTGTTTGGTACACAGGTGGAAAGCGGTGCTCTATGTTTTCCCATGACGGAATGGAAATGAGCTGAGAAAATTGTTGAATTGTTGCAGTAATAACCGATTCAAACGTTGATTATTCACGGGAGATGTATACAAATACGGAGGATTCGCGTCGTTCCACGTAAGTTTGTGGTTTCTGAGAAGAAGTCGTGTTGTGGAGGTTTGATCAACTTGAGAAAGGGTGGATATCAAAATGGGCAAGAATCTGTTACCACTTTACCACTAATGCACTAATGTATCTATCGGTTTTCAGGATGCATCCAGGAGGACAAAAAACGGGAACTACAACTACATGAACTATTGGTGCAAGCTGACGCCGTACTGGAAGCTGAAAGTGTAATGGAAACTGAAGCCGACTAGAGCCTGGTAATAAACCAAAGTGTTTCTTCTTATCTTTGGAAATATTCAACAGGGAAGGGGACACTTTCTGATGATGTTTTGCTTACTATTACAGATTCGAAAAGCTTACTACAACTTCAGAGGGCTTACTACTACTATATGAACCCGAATCGTTCTGAAGGGGGAAGTTGA
The DNA here is from genome assembly GCA_034698345.1 of Sphaeridia pumilis. Lineage (NCBI taxonomy): Eukaryota > Metazoa > Arthropoda > Collembola > Symphypleona > Sminthurididae > Sphaeridia > Sphaeridia pumilis. The sequence goes on from JAQGBJ010000257.1 coordinate 37,151, forward strand.
GATGGCACGCGTCGTCAGAAGGGAAATCATTACTTTGTATGTAATCTCCCACATTCGCCGGTGCATCTCTCCAAGAAGATCTGGATGACTCATAAGATCTCATATGGGACTCAGTGATACAGAGATGCTGCACCACAAGGGGAAAAGTGATCTGTTCTGAAGGAATCTTGAAGGGTGAAAACATGTTGGGCAACAACAATGTAATAACAGCGAAATAAGCAGGGATACAGTCATGATGATTGAATCCATGGTTGAATGAAGCGGAAGATGAGATGGAAGACTGCCCAGTGGGTTCTTTTGTTAAGTTTTTGATGTAATGTGATGCAATTCGGTCTGAATTAATTTCTCGGGCCCTAGGACAATGCGAAGGGATGTAATGAAGGTTTGAGAATGTGGGAAAGATACGGGTGTTACTGCTACAAGAGGGTTTGGATGAATGAGTGTATTTCAAAGTGGGGGATTCACACGTATGGTTAATGGTTTTCTTCCATGATATGGAGCTATTCTGAATTATTGATGTGTCAGTAAGGAGCAAGTGTATCGTTTAGAACATTTGTAATTCTGTGATGTAACATCAAGCCACTGCACTACAGTCATAAGCTATTCCGATATGCATGAAAAGTTATGTTCAAAAGCACTTGAGCGAGCTATCTATGTAAAGACTAGAATATTTTTGAAAGCTGAATTTCGCCATAATTTCAAAAGTTGAAGCTTAACAGTTAGAAGGCGTATGGTAACAGTAACAGTAGCAGTATGTATGTAAAACCCTTGATTATTGTCTTGCGGTTGAAGAAGCTTCAAATCTCTAGTTTCCCTACTGAATTGCACACGTTTTACGAGAAATTGATAATTTCGTATTTGAACTGGAAGTATTTTGTTCATGTAATCTTTAAAGCCATGATAGCTCCATTGCCGAAGGGCTTTAATTATCGAGAATGTCATAGTCAGGGGAACCTTGCAAGTAGCTGCTGAAGAACTTGCAATGAATTTCAGGGCCCAAGAAGAGCTTCTTGACTGCAGCATCGTCCTTCATAGCTTGACGCCATTTTTCCTACATTTTTAATTCAAGTTATAAAAAAGCTCTCATAGTCAAATATCATTCTAAATGGCTCTGACTCACAATTCGTGGCAGCGTTTGCTTGACGCCTTCATAATCAGTCAAGTCCGGGAAGAGCATTTTGATGACTGGGAATCGTTCGAACCAAGGCCAAATCATGTAATCGGTCATGCCAGGTTGATCTCCTAGAAATTAAAAGCAAACAATCAATATAGCTACAGCAAAAACAAAGCAATCATGTAATGTGTTTGCCAATATTGGACAAGACATTACCTCCAAAGAAAGTAGTGCCCCGCTTTTCCAGTGCTTCTTCAAAAGGCTTTAGCTCATCCTGATTCTTGATGAGGAGATCCTTGGTAACTTGAACATCTCCATCCTTCTTGCTGAGCATAATTTTATAGTAGATTGATATGACCTAACGGACAAATAATCATGAGACAATTTAATCTCAAGCATTAGAACCATCAACAAATGTCTTCAAACCTTGTCGAAATTGGCAACCAAGATCCGGTCTTCTGCCTTACGGAACGCATCCTTGGAGTGCAGAGGGCGATTGGAATGGACTTCGTCCAGGTAGTCACTAACGATCAAACTCTCGTACAAAGCTCCTTGAGGCAGTTCAAATGTGGGCACCTTGGCTCCAGGATTCAGTTTGAAGAGCCACTCGGGTTTGTCTTTCAGATTACAGTTGACAACGTCGTGCCTATGAAGGAAGAATTCATCATGAAGGGGGATGTTGAAAACAGCTGATTTATCAAAACAAACCAAAGAATGCAAAACTTTCGATACTTACGGGACATTTTTCGCTTCGGCGACCAAAAGGGCTCTTTGGGCGTAGGGACAAAATCTCATGCTGTAAATTCGAAGTTTGCCGTCAGCCAGGGGTGGGCAGGATGACCCTTGGATGAAAATAGTCACATTAGAGGTCAAGCCATGCTATTTTATAGTTATAAGAATCTCCCTGATGAGAGCTTACCGGTACTCAGATGCTTGGAGCTCATTTCGTAATACTGCGACAGAGGGTAGGGGGTTCCGGGTTCAAACTGGTTTGCTGAGGTCGAGTGCTTGGAGCACGTGCGAAAACCTTCAAGGTATTTTGGCAATGTCGACGGTCTTAGAATCTCGTTATGGATTTGACGGGTATAATCTCTTTTAGCGAAGCTGGAGAAGACGCTGTTAGTAGAACCGAAAATCCTGGATGGCAGTACTGCACTGAACCGAATTGTTCCGCAACACCTGACAGTTGTAGTGAACAGCATAGCAGCGGGAGGCTGAATGGACATGCTCGCAACGGGGAAAATATCGATTATGGCCAAAAGCAAAGCTGGAAGCAGCGTCCGCCTTTGCTGCAATGCTCTTGGATGGATAGCCGGATTCCAAGGTCAATGCGAGACACGATATACACACTGTACAAGGCTTTGCAGACAAAAAGCGCTTGATGGGGTATTGCGAATCTGTCAACTCACTGATTTTTTATGCTCTTTTCAAGTAATCTTGAAGATAAGCTCTGTGTAATTTACTATAAGGTGTCAAAATACACTATGAACTTGTCTATTTACAGAACAATGTTCAATGGTAAGTGGACGTCGTAATCATGAATTAGCAGTTATTCGTAGCTTCATTACTATATCCAGTCACAATTAATTGATCAGATAGATGGTCAAGCCAGATAGGCTTCAACTAGGATGAAGATTCTTCAGATGTTCCAGTCTCTTGGCTGGCTTCTGGACTTGTTGACTTCTTTTTCCCTGGACGCTTTTCGTGGCTCCGGGCAACATGATCCCTCATATACTTCTCACACAGAAACAGCCTTTTGCAAACTGGACAGGGCACTTTTGCCTTCCTTCTTCCAAGGCGATTTTCGTGGGTGCCGGCGACATGGTACTTCATATTCTTGACATTCTGGAACAACTTTCCGCAAATCGGGCAGGGAACTGTACGCTCCTTTGGGATGACTATCAAATGGTTCTTTTCGTGCTGGTGAAGAGAAGCTCTGAGGCTGAATCCTTTTCCGCAATGCTGGCAGATCAATGGTGGCTTACTTTCATGACTTCTTAAATGTTGCTTCCAGTAATTTTGTTTCATGAAGACTTTGTCGCAGATATGGCATTTGAACTTTTCCCGCTTTCCATCCTCCATCTCATGACTCTGTACGTGCATGTTAAGGAGACTCAAGCTAGAGTAACCCTTGCCACATTGGTCACAATAATGCTTCATGTACTTCTTGGAATGTACCGTGAGGTCATGAGACAATAGAACCCGAACTGAACGGAATTGGAGCCTACAAAGTCTGCATTTTAGCACGGCTTTGTCAGTCTTGCATTGGAAGTGTCTATCCAAGAAAGTGTGGAATGGTAATATGTCTTCGTTTACATCAACACCGCCGAGTATCATTTCCGGGTTGGTCGGATGGAAGGGTACCCAGCATTTTCGGCAGAAGTAACGCTCAGCATCGATGCTGTTAACGTTGTGGTACAAGAACATGTGACTGACGAGCTGCCTCTTTTTCGGGAATACAAGGGTGCAGGCTTGACAACGGTGGACTTCGGAGACTCCGTAGTGTTCGTGAAGGTGGATGGCAAGGGTTTGTGGTGAGTCTTCAGTCTTGTTGCAGATGTAGCATTCGAACGCAGGTTCTGGAAGGTCACAACATGGAGTTGGGCTTGGGGTTGAAGTGCAGGTCTTCCAATGTTGAGTACAGAGCGAAACAAAATCAGGGTGTTTCAGGCTGTTGTGTGTCGAGTAGAAGGGTTTTCCGTCGTTGGTGTGACGGGTTTCTGAGCCCTTCAAAACTGTGGAACAGATGTTGCAATTGAAGCAGACCTCGTTGGAATTGTCATGGTGTTCCTGGAAATGAAGAGCAAGTAAGGAGACGGTGCAGAAGATTTTGTCACATGTTAGGCAGGGGAAGCCGCCATTGAGTTGAGTACAGTGAGGTGGAGCCTTAGTTGGACTGACTTCTTCTGGTGGTGGTACTTGGTCAAGAGTACACTGGTGGTTCTGGTACGATTCTGGGTTTTTGAATTTCTGACCACAACATGGGCATTTTAGCTCCTTGAAATTTTCAAAGACGTGGTTTTGCAAGGTTTCCATGTTCTTAAACTGCTTTCCGCATCGATGGCATTGGCATGTCACCCTGAGCCGCTCGACGTGCTGCTGTCTCAAGTGGTGCAAGTACTCAACATTGTTATCGAACTCGGATGGACATTGGGGACAAAGGTACTTCTTGATGTCTTCCTCTCTTCGGCATTCAAACATGTGCTTGAAAAATTCTTTTGGTTCAGTGAATTCGGCCGGACATTGCTGGCAGAGGATTTCAGGAAGTGGTTCCCGGCCGCAAGCTGCATGTTCCATAGCGAACAGTTTGAACTTTTCTTGATCTTTAAGTAGAAGTCGTCCTGGGAATTCCGTGGGATCACTTGGTTCGAACATGACTAAGCAGGAGAAGCAGCTACAGAAGAAGTCATCAAATCGATTAAATAGCCTCAAGTTGTGTATCAATTTTGTATGGTGATACAGTTGCATGTAACCGGGAAAAGTTGTTTCACAAAGTATGCATCTGCATTCAGCTTGATTGTCCAGGTTTGAAGGATCAACTTCGACGTTCCCGTCAGCTGCATGTGTCGCGACATGGGTTGCCAGCTTTGTCTCGAGTCGAAACCGCTTGCCACAGATGTTGCAGCGGAATTTGCGAATGAGACTATTTCGGCCATGTTGGTTAGCTTTGAGCAGACGAGGTTTGACCGTTTTTGGGTTGAATCCACGAAACTTTTTGTGAAAGATACTATTATGAGTCTCCAGGTCACGTTCTGTTTTCAATGCAAACTCGCAGAAACGGCAGTACAAATCAGGAAAATGTGTGACTTCGTGGGAGATCAGTTCCGCAGCAGTTAGTCTTGTTTCGGGACATATTCGGCAGTGTTGAGGCACATTCAGCTCTTCTGGTGTTGGGCAATCACGATGGTTCTCAGTAAACGACTTGAAGGCGTCTAGATCTTGTTCGCCAACGATTCCGCTGCGGGAACTTTCGTCAGTCGACTTGAATGCTTGTAAACATCGGGCACATCCAAAATATCTGCACTTCAAAAAGTCAAGTTCATGTTCTTTAAAATAGTGTCCAACCAAGATGGGGAGGTCATCAGAAAATTCACACAGCAAACAGTCTTCTTTCTGGCCCTTGGCTATTGTGTGATGTACCAAATGATTCTTCAGACTCTGGAGAGTGTGGAACAAGGCAGGGCAAGCGGCGCATCCATACGGACGGTCCAAGGAGTTCAGTGCATCATGGTCCTTATTCACGTGTTTCTCCAAACGGAGCAACGCAGCCCAAGTGCTGGGACACTTGCCACATCGAAAGCGACCACTCCTCCGATTTCGTTTTTCTACATGTCGTTGGTAGTCTTTTATCCTTTTGATCCTTTTCTTTATCTTTGTTTTGATTAATTGGCTTTCGGATTCTGCCGATGAGGAATCAGAGTTTCTAGGTAAAGCTTCGTCATTAGGGCCCTCAATATCTGAAGTTTCACGTATGTCGTCAATCGGTGGCTCCACCAACACCTCAATAGTTTGCTTTCTCCTTCTCACTCGAGTTCGACATGGACTTCTGGAAGTTCCGCCATTATCGTCTGAATTGCTGCACGGTGGTGGTGCCTCAGGCGATTTTGTACACTCGTTATAAGGAGTTTCGGGTACATTGTCGTCGGTTGCTGGTTCCGATACCTCTACATCTGGTTGCACATCGCTCTGCTGAGTCAGAAGTGGATTTTCGGGAGGTTCTTTATTACCATCCGAAGTGCAAATTAGCGGTGCCGCAGGTAGCATTGTATCGTACTTTATAGCAAGTGCAAGTCCCGCCTGAGGGTGATACACCCAATGGGCAGTGGGGACTACAACTGTTGATAAGTCTGGAGTTACAATAGCGTTTGAAGGTAAAACTGTTGACACTTCTGGAGTTATAATAGCTTTTGAAGGTAAAAATGTTGTTACTTCTGGAGTTATAATAGCGTTCGAATGTAAAACTGTTGATACGTCAGGTTTTGGTGCCAAATGAGCTAGTAGATTTCGATCTCGTGGCATTGGTCTAATTGGTCTTGAATTCTTCCGCCCTTCAGGACCTACAGGGGTCTTTCGCGGTCTGCCTCTTCTTCGTTTTGCGGGTGGAGGACCTTGTGCTTCCTGATGATCATCATTTTCAATTGCTTGTTCGGGTACCAATCCATCGAGACAGGTTTCAAAATCACCATCAAGGATGACTAGCTCTTCTTCGTCTTCTTCCTTCGGCCGAACAAGTGCTAATTTCTCAAGTGGAATCTCGTCTTCTGGTCGAATGATTACGGTAGATTTAGCAAAACCTGCATAACATCAACATAACAAATACGGATTACAATGGATTGGATTACCACAAATACCACAATTACACTGATTTCTTCCAAACTTACATTGCCCAAGTTTACGAGCCAACTCGTTCGCAGCTTGTGCAGCTGAAGAAGAAGCCTGAACATCATGCGTGCTCGCTCGTCGTTTGTGATATCCACCTTCAACTCGATCGACTAATTCCTGCTTAACGGCAAGTAAGCTCTTCTTAAGATCTTCAGCGACATCGATCAAGTTGCAACATCGACGACAGAATGAACATGTGTCAGTAACAAGCTCGTAATCTTGATGTTGAAGGAAAGTACCAACGAAGGATGTGTAAGAGATCCCCACAATACCAAGAACTGATTTCAACAAATTTTTCGTCGAACTAGCGATGCCACCACCGCGACACGTAGAACTGGTTGATGATTGTTCGAAACAGAGGAAGCAGGTTGTTTGAAGCATTTTGGTCTAAATTTCGAGGTGTTACGTTTCCCGTATTCATTCGTTATATATTTCTGCAAAAGTGAAATCTCATGATGTGGACATTTTCGTTTGTTTTGATGAAGCACCACATGTAATCAACAGACACTTGCCGCCATCGAGCCAAGGGCATCTATGCATTGGAAATACCAAACCCCTTTGACATTACCGATTACCGATAAAACTCATCTTTTCGGGAAAAGGGCTGTTAGTCGCAAGAGACGAATCGTGTCGCCCGCGCCACCTAGCGCTGACATTTTCAAGCAAGAGAAGTGAGAGCCAAACTTTAAACAACACTAGCCCGAGATTTTCCACAACAAGCAGTACAGTGTAGACTCAGGCAGACGTTTGACCGGAATTTGGAATTTGTCGGAAATTCGTGTGGCTTGCAATCGAAATTAATTTGAGTAGTTTTTGAAGCTCAAATTTTGAAATTGTGAAAAATACACGTAGTGTTAGCACCATTTTGTATTTTGACTAAAAGGTAAGCTACGAATCTGACTGAAATTAAAGTAGTTGTTGTTAGAAAGTTAAATTACCGCAAAATCAAAATCTGAATGCATGTGTACTCTTTTATGAGCTGAATTAGTTCAGTTACCGTTGATATTGCATGGAAATGAATTAGAACTCAATAATCAGGCAATGATTTCATTTTGTAACCTGTTTTGCAGATCATCATGTCTGACTCTGAAAATGACCTGGATCGCGAAGATGTGGAAGACGAGGAAGAGCCAGAGGGCGAAGATCTAGACCGTAGTGACGAAGATGTAAGAAAGATCTGAATTTTTGAATTATCTACATGCAACGATAAGACTAATTTGAAATTTCCAAAATTTTAGGACTATGATGAGGAAGAAGACGAGGATGAACGTCGTAGACCAAAGAAGAAGATGCGAAGCGGGGTGGCCGCCTTCTTCAACGACGAGGCATTGGTCGATGATGAAGTGGAAAGCGATGAAGAAGCTGAGGCTGGGTTTGATGAACTAGCGGCTTTGAATGATGCTGGTGAGGCTGGTCCAACAGCCAGGGAAATTGATGCAAAATCTCGTCGGAGGACTTTATGGGAGTAAGTTTGGCATAAAGAATAATGATTCAACTATAAAATAAAAATGGGGTAGATGCTTTAACAACTTGTTGTTTGATGTAGGACTGAAAAAGAGGAAGAGCTAGAAGAATATCTGCGGAAAAAGTACGAAAGCTACGATCATGAAGGAGCTCGTCATTTTGGAGACGGAGGAGAGGATATGTCTGATGAAATCACGCAACAGACTCTGTTGCCTGGGATCAAGTAAGAGTCTTTGCGAAATTCGTAGAATCAATGTGTTGGCAAGTGTCTTGACAGGGTTGATTTGGTATTTAGGGACCCTTCCTTGTGGATGGTGAAATGTCGATTGGGTGAAGAGAAGATGACAGTTTTGGCGTTGATGAGGAAAGCTATTGCTTACGCTAATTCTCCGAACCAAGAACCGTTGCAGATCAAGTCGGTTGTTGCTCCAGAAGGCATCAAGGGCTACATCTACATTGAAGCTTTCAAGCAGACTCACGTGAAGCAAGCAATAGAAGGACTGGGAAGCTTGAAAATGGGAGTGTACAAGCAGCAGATGGTACCCATCACTGAGATGACGGATGTACTGCGGGTGACCAAGGAACAAGTTGGGCTCAAACCGAAACAATGGGTGCGACTGGCTAGAGGAATCTTCAAGGATGATATTGCCCAGATTGATTATGTGGATCTAGCCCAGAATCAAGCACATTTGAAGCTACTGCCTCGAATCGACTACACTCGTCTTCGTGGTGCCCTGCGAGATGCTAAGCAAGATGCTGATCTGAAGAGAAAAAAGAAGAGACGTCCACCAGCAAAGCCATTTAATGCTGATGAAATTCGGCGAATAGGCGGTGAAATCACTACAGACGGCGATTTCCTCATTTTTGAAAGTAACCGATACAGTCATAAAGGATTCTTGTACAAGTCGTTCAATCTGAAGGCAATCATCACCGACGGCGTGACACCGACGCTAGCAGAATTAGAAAAGTTCAATGAAGCCCCCGTGGAAAACCTTGGAGTTGACGTGGCAGTGAAAGCTTCGGATGAAAAGCACACTTTTGCTGCTGGAGACAATGTACAAGTTGTTGAAGGTGAATTGGCTAACCTGCAAGGCAAAATCTTAGCCATTGATGGAAACAAAGTCACGATTATGCCAAAGCATGATGATCTAAAGGATCCACTGGACTTCCAAGCCCATGAGTTGGAAAAGTATTTCGTTCAAGGAGACCACGTGCGAGTCATCAGTGGCAAGTACGAAGGAGACACGGGATTGGTGGTTCGAGTAGAACCGTTCTGCATCTATGTCTTCAGTGACCTTACTATGCACGAATTGAAAGTTCTGCCGAAGGATTTGCAACTCTGCACCGACATGGCTAGCGGTGTTGATTCTATGGGTATCTTTTCTTGGGGAGATTTGGTGACTATAGAGTAAGTGATTTAATCTATGATGTAAAATTACGACTTTTTCTTCTAATTTTCATTCTAATTTTTGCCTTCTTGTCTGTAGCCAAAGCACTGTAGGAGTCATAGTTCGTCTTGAAAAAGAGCTGTTCCACATCCTCACGATGCATGGGAAAGTGATCACCAAGAAGCCACAAGAGATTCAAAAGAAAAGAGAAGCTAAGAATGTTGTGGGGGTCGATTCTAGAGGACATTCAATACAGAAGAAGGACATCGTTACTGTTGTTGATGGAGCTCATCCAGATACCCAAGGCGAAATCTATCACATTTATCGGAATTATGCGTTCTTGAGGTCAAGGATGTGCTTGGAGAATGGTGGTATTTTTGTGTGCAAAACGTCACATTTGGAGTTGGCTGGAGGAAGCAGAAACACTGCTGTCGGAGGTGCATCACCATCAATGAATGGCTATATGAGCCCTCGACTCAACTCCCCCGTACATCCATCTTCCGGATCTACCAATATCTTGTCGGGTGGAAGATCTCCAATGTCATCTATGGGTGCCGGAGGAGTTCCAAATCATCGGCCTGGCGAAGCAAGATCTAATATACGTAATAGAAACTTGATTGGACAAACTATCAAGATCACTAAAGGGCATTACAAGGGATCAATCGGGATTGTCAAGGATGCTACAGAGACAACTGCAAGAGTGGAGCTGCATTCTAGCTGTCAAACAATTTCTGTGGATTGCAATCGTATTCAGGTTATCGGTGGAGCTAGTGGAAAAACTGGAAATGTCACGACCTACAGCAAAACTCCAACTTACTCGAACCAAACTCCTATGTACAGAGGTGGAGACGGTGGCCGTACTCCTATGCCTGGTCAGGATGGTAAGTTTATTTTAATGGGTACAATGCAAAACGGGGCGTATAAAGTCAGTCGTATTCACTCATTCATTATTTTTTTCTCAGGATCTCGAACACCCCATTACGGTGGCGGCAATCAGACTCCTATGCACAATGATGGCTCTCGGACTCCCGCTTGGGATGCTTCTGCAACTCCCGGCAGAGACTATGAGAATTATGATACATCTTACAACCCGGCGACTCCAGGCTATTCAGCGGCTCCATATACACCGCAAACTCCTGGTGGATACGCTTCAGACCATTCCAACTATAGCCCGTATCATCAGAGTCCATCTGGAATGCCCTACAACCAGCCAACTCCGAGTCCTGGTGGTTATATAGATAACCCAAGCCCAGCTGGTAGCTACCAGCCAACACCAAGCCCCGGATATAATCCAAGTCCAATGACGTATGCCAGTCCAATGACTCCTAGCGCAGGATACCATCCTCAAACTCCTGGAACTGGTAAGTGTGTTGGTACTTAGTGAATAGAGTGAATGTTTTAGCTTCTTAACTTCAGTCATTCGGTCTCAACAGGTCTGGATCATTATTCATCTTTACATGAGTGGCAAACTAGCGGCATTGAAGTACGTATCAAGGAGTCCCATCCTGAATCTGGATTGAGGCGGCAAGTTGGAATCATACGAAGTGTTCTGGTAAGATTACAATGGGAGATTTTGTCATGCATGAGGCTAAGTGGTGATGATTTGAAGAGTTAATACTATTTCGCACTTCTAATGCTTGCAGGCGAACACCGTGTCAATATTTTTGATTCAAGAGGAAAGAGTTGTAAACATCCAGCCGGATCAACTCACTCCCGTTGTTCCTCAACCGGGTGATCGTATTAAAGTACTGGCCGGTGAGTGCATTTAATCTTCATGTTGTTAGCCCAAATTCAGAGAAATAACTAAATCATGTGGATTACAGGAGATCTTCGTGAACAAGTAGGGCTTCTGAGTTCCGTAGACGGTAACGACGGTGTAGTGCAAATGGAGCTTGGTCGTGATTCGATCCAATTGCTTCCGCTAACTCACTTGGGCAAGCTTGCTGAGAGTGATCAACATGGGCATGCAAGAGACTTTTAGGCGTTACGTAGATCGTCAATTTTTTGATTCTCTAAGTGTTACATCAAGCTGTTTTTGTTTACTGACAGAATTTCCGAATTAGCTGTTTTAGTGAATAGTTTCATCAACTTCCTAGCATTAAGATAAGATACACGTACAAGACAGTTCAAGTTCCGTACCCGACAGCATTTTATTATAATTTTGCTTTTCTGATAACAAAACGTCTGTGAAAAATTTGAAATGAAGATAAAAATAAATTCCGACTCATGTGTTGCTAATATTATCAACTACTATTCTATCATGAACGACTGGAGCCAGGAACCGGATTTCCAGATTCATCTAATGTAAGCCGGATGCCAAATTCCTCTAATACGGAAGAGTATGCAGCATTTTGTACCGTCATATTTCTTACATAAGTTTGATTCTCTTGATGATTCTCCAGTAGATTTCTAATTGCAAGAATAGACCACTGAGTGATGAATGGGTTCAGGGCATCGATTTTTGTAGCATTCATGATCAATTCCAGGCAATCTCTTCCGATCTGCAAAATAACCGAATTCACGTTACACATTCATTCTCCCGATAACCAGTAACCGTTTCGAAGTGGAAGCGAATACCTGTGTTTGGTTTTCAATATGCTGATACGCTAAATTGCCCATAGTTCGCATGAGATAAGCTTTGAACAGAAAGGCAGGATGATTCTGCTCTGTTTCTGTTGTAAGTGCCAGCTTTTCAACCGGCTGGAAAACTTGGTGTTGCTTGGTCATTTTGAACAAATCTGGACAAGGTTACCCAAAGTTAAAGACATGCCTTACAAGATGAACCTCAAGCAAAACATCTATCAGCAGCTTACTTGTAATCGTGGTAACTAGAGCCGTATCAGACTGTAATATTTGCAAGTCAGAGCTACTAGATATTCCGGATACGATACTCGTAAGCATCAGAAACTCTTCAAAGCTTGACTCAATCCGCATGGTTTCGGCCTTCAATAAGTAATCAGCCCCCAATTTGAAGCGGTCGACAAAGAAATCTATTGCCTTTGGACAGGAGGAGGAGCTCAGTAGTTGCAAAAAGGACAGCTTCATGTTAGGCTCAAGACTGTCGAAGACAGATGACATGAAAGTGAGATTACTTCCCAGAGTTTCCAGGCATATGATTCTGAAACAAGAATACAAGTTTCAGAACTTTTCACGTGGATACCTCGAAACTTCAAACAAAGCAGAGAGTAACTCACGCAGATTCCACATCCGACAGCTTCATCAATCTTTGGACTATGTCTGAAGTCATCAGCTCAGCTGAGTCGCTTGGGATCGTGTTAAGGATCGTATTCAGCATGAACCCTCCTTCAGAATATCCGTTTTCCAGAAACTTGAGCCTAAAAACATGATCCTGTATTACCATCAGGGGCAAACATTCAGATATTCTCATCTCGTCTTCGATCACTCACCATATATTGATGTCAAAAAGGACTATTCGGCAGTTTTCTTCGTTTCCGACGGATGCGTTTATCAAAACTTGCAGCAAGAGTTTCTGGAGCAACTTCTTTTCTTCCAAATTTGATGTTACAAGAGCCCAAGGAAGTTGGTGCCATTGTTCGTGGGCTGAAGCTGCCAAGCTTTGATGTATCAGATGTAGAAGTTCAGAGTTTGTTCTGATAAGGGCTTGATTCTCTGGGCAGTTGGCCAACGAATTCCTGATGACGCGAAGCGATTCAAATACAATTGATGTATTGTTGAGGGTCACCAATACCCAGTTGATGTCATTGTAGAAGCTATGAACTTCTTCTGATACGATTGAACTGCAATAAATGATGCGTTGATAATGATTATAAGGCTCTAACCAAAAATTTTCAAAACCCAGTCAATTTTTGTAAACAAAACAAAGAACCGGCTGACGAAAATTCAAAGTTCGCGCGCACGCATCACATGATGCTCCCAATGCTGAATTCAAACCAGGCAAACAAAATGTGCAGACTCACCGGCTTCTTGGCACACTGTTGAATATTTTGGTCA
>JAQGBJ010000258.1:0-50395 GCA_034698345.1 Sphaeridia pumilis
CTCGTAATAATCATAATAATGATTTCTTATTCATTTCACCTTCAAAAGCAAGGCTAAACATGTTGAGCCAAGTCACAGTCGACTCGCATTCAACGTACACACTCACATATATATCCATGATGAGACTCGAACGTCTTTTCAACATCATGTCTCCTTTACTTTGTATACAAAATGAGTCGTGTTTATATATTATTTGCTCTTCTTCTCCGTCTCCAACCCTTTTGCTCCTGTCCGTCCATCTTGATGAAACCCAAGGAACGGAACAAGATTCTGTCGTGGAGCTATTAATTTTAAGCATCAATGCAATGTGATCTTCCATTCGACTCCCTTTATCACACAAGCCAACGACACTGTTATCGAAATCCAACTATTTACACGACAATACTCCAGAACACATCATTTCCGTAGTATCCAACTGCATATAGTAACGTTGGCACGTGTGTATCATCAAAGGTCTTCCAAATAAACCTCGAGTTTTATAAAATCCCTGTGGTGTTTCAACAGCAAGTTTAATTCGCACTCAATTAACGTTATCACCTTTTATTGAACAACATTCTACTTTCAATAATATGGTTTAGGCGTTGGTTTCTTGGGTATGGGAACTGTAGGAAGTGCGTACAATTAAAACGTTTAATTGCTTGCTACATTTGTTCCTCCTTTGAATGCTTGCAAAAGGGTTGAAGGCCTACACGCCTTATCGAGGGGCGGAAGTGGACGCTTTTAGCGAATATTTACAAAGGAACCCTGAACTTGGCCGGTGGTGATAATAATAGGCCCAAAGACCTTGGATTACATGATGATAACGTCGATGGATGGAATGGACGATGCGAAAGCTTATGGACTATAAACTTTTGTTACTGGCTCTTGCAGACTTCCTTGAATCAAAGGAGCCTTGAAGGGTTGAGAGGAGACGTGAGGAACGAATTGGCAAATTCGCAATGGGCTTTTGTCCACTCACACTGCTTCCGCAATGGCAATGTTAAGGCCAAGATCAAATTTATATAATCTTTTGTTCGTCCAAATCTCCTGCCCTAACTTAAGGGCTTTTGGCCCCAGAGGGTTGGTTGAAATTCAACCGAAGAATTCAAGTCACCCTGAGCCTGGAGAAGAAGAACAAGGGAGAAAATGCCCGGGTATCGTAATAATAGGATTTTACAGACACCACGTCCTTGACAAAGCCTCCCTGAATAGACGTAAATCCTGGACAAAAGCTTCCACAAGAAAATATGTGTACAAGTAGCGGTAGCTGTTGCGGAAAAAATCCAGAATGAAAAGGGACCGTTTTTGTATTTACTCAATGTTGAAAATGGGCAGCAAACGCATACACACACACCCTTGTTAATCTCCTCAGTCTGTCAGAATAACGTTCCTTTACGCATTTACTACATCGAGTTTGGGGATGAGAGAAAAAGTGTGTGAGATTCCAAAAGTCATACACGCTCTATCAATCAATTTGCAACATGGAAAAATGTCAAAAATCATCATCGGACATTATTCATCCGACCCAGACAAATATAGATTCAAGAGTCGAGATATATCAGCTACATGCTTCACAACTGAAAAGTTTCCAACTTGTTCTGAATCATCAATCCAAAATGCATCTCCTTCCTGAATGCACCAGCAACAGCTTGCTTGCTCCTACGACTGCTGAGCTTTGGAAATTGCAGTCAAATGGTTTAAATAGTCAATTGAAATGAAGACCATTGCCATTAAAGCTATCAGAGTTTCTGCTCTTGTCAGTCTTTGTTTCTCTATTGAACACCACATACAGAAGCACTCAAAAGTCGTGTCAACGACAGATCAACGAAACAGCACCAAAGGCTATCTCAGGGCGACAAATTCAAGATAACGCACGTTCTTCACATTAACTACATATACTTTGTACACGAGTTTCACAACTTGAAACTATCTGATATTTTTATATTGGCTTCAAAAGCTACTACAAGATTCCAATTCCTGTCTGGACAAAATTCACAAAACTGTTTCAACTTCAAGACACTTGAAATCAGCACTCCATGACAGATCTTCGCCTAGTATAAAAATCCATTGCCATTTTGCATTACTATAAAGTAATTTCATCAAACACCTCATTGACCTTGCCCTTTACCAAATTCGTCGACATGACATTCCAAATGGCATCGCCAATTCCTGTCAACCTCCTCGTCATTCATAAGCGCCTGGCTTCATGACTTTTAATGGACAATAAACAGGGCCCACACACTCACATCTATCCATCCAGCCGCCCACCGGCTTTTAATTCCGTCATTAAAAGGCTTCATTTATATTCCTAAATGACTTTACTATTTATTGGCCCCCAATAAGTATAAATACCAAAAGCTTTGGCTTTCTGACTTGGTCAAGAAACTGGACGCACCCATAAATCAAGTATTGGCTCTCGACCAAGCTCATAATGCACTTGTCAACAAGCCAACCCTTTTCCGATATACATGAATATTTACAACACCGCCTATAAATACTTCTTGTACTCCTGATTCCTGATACAGTTGATTAAATTAATCGAAATCGATATCAAAACATGCCACCCTTTTGATAAAAAGGTACAACCAAGCAACAGGTATCCATCCGACTTTTTTAAAGTATCCAAAGTCTATCCCACCAAAGGTAGGACAAAAAACAAGTCTCGGATACAAAAACGATATCAAAACAGTTGGCCACCGATCGAACCGATGATGCTTACAAAAAAAGCTTGTTGGAGGGTTCGATACGGAATAATAATATAAGCTGCAATCAACTCCAAAGAGTACTTGAATCCACGAAACACAATCCTCTCTCTCCATCATCACAAACCAATTCAAGGTCTCTCTATGCTAATCAAATGGGAGAGAGAAATCAAACTCTTACAACCACAAGCCATCTATCCTTCCGTCCCTTACCCTTGAACTTGAGACACAATCACGGAATATTCTGATGCATAAACAGTGTGCGGAAATGAACTAAAACCAATCAATACCCTTCAACACCTGTGTACCCTTCAGATTTGGCAACTGGAGACCAGAAAAACTATCTTGTACAATGAGCCTTGGCTTTGTGACAGCTTACTTAATGTAAAAAAAGAGTAACAAAAACATGTGTCTCCACTTTGGCCCATATCAACAGCACAAGGTTAAGTAACACCTGAGGACTCGATAAGGACAAACTGACGCGACCAATTAACGATATTAGCAGAATCAATAAACGCATAAGCTCCTCTACAAAAACATTAGTCCAATGGCCATTTACGCATACTTACTAAACATGACTTCTTTGTTGGCGCCTTTACACACATTCCCTTATTTAACAGCTTGAACAGCATTGACCAAGACATTGGAAGGAGGCGGAAATGGCGCTTAAGAGTACTGATAACGCGCCTTTCCTACGCACAATGTATGTACTTGAATTACGAATATTATTTGTATATACGTTAGTAGAAGTAGTCAATAACGCTTTAATAGCATTGGCAACAGGAGCATTATTAGCGATAGGAAGCATAGGAGCGCTATGCTGCTCCTTCGCAAACAAAGTGCTATTGGCGCTTGTTACGCGCTTGAGCAGCAGCAAAAGCGTCAGCGGCAAAAGCTGCTACTGTGCGCCACAAGCGTTGCGCAACAATATACAGGTGAACGAGAGTGAGTGAATCGTCGTCGTCCATCGTTAACGTGATTGTTGCGCACGATAAAAATTTCAATATCAAGGACGTTCCATTATGCCAAGCTTCCCTTGACAAATTTACGTCCGCCTCCACCAGAAGTAACGCTTTCAAACGCTTCAACAAGGAAATCAAAAAATACTCTTGTATGAACAACCTTTTTGTAAATTGTTTAAGTGCTCTATTTTTTAAACTAGAAAAATATTTTTTATAACCAAAGCTACTCGGCTAATCTTTGTATAAGATTCTATAAATTTTGATCAAACAACAATTTTCAATTAAAATCCGGCTTTACCTTATCATCCACGCCAACATCATGGATCCCGTTCATCAACGTCGACCTGTACGTCTCATGGCCGTTGGTATCTACAAGCGCCATTTTGCCCACTTGTTGCTTCGTTTCCGTAAATTTTTAAAACGGGTTCAGTAATTTTTGAACGCACTCGTGTTTTTCTCCAGAATCTTTCACTTTTCCAATATTCGCAAAATGGCAAAACCCGTCCTTTTTCTATCTCTCTCACAACCACTTTTACAGTTGACACGTGCGAAATTGGCCAAAAAACTCGCCGGCGGTAACTTTTTTACCTGTTGCTTTCGCCAAGTTGTTTATATATTGTAGTAGACGGAAAGTTGATTAAAAAGAGTTGAAGAAGATGCGTCTCTCGTGTAAGACACAAGTTTGACGTTGTGTTCCAATCTGTGAGTCAGATGAAGAATGAGTGAAAAAATGTAGTGTGTGTACACTTTTTTCCTGCGAGATGCAGCAGCAGCAGGAACCAGAAGAGTGGCGGTGGTAGTGGCAGCAGCAAAGGGGATTGCAAACCCACCACAACAAGACATAAGAACAACTTGTGCACCTCACAGTCTCACAACCAACATAACGTGTAGCTAAGCGACTAAGAAGAAGAGTTAGCAGGAGCCCCAACAACCAACTTTTCTATAACTTGGTCCTAGCAAATGCTCACAAAAGTTGCCTCGTTGCGTTTCTTCCTCCTCGTTCCTTAAACTAGCCAAAGATCCCCCTTCCCCGTCCGTGGTACACAAAAGAAGCGTGGAAATCTTACAGAACCATGCATGTAATATCAACCCCCTAATGCAAGTCTTGCCTGGAGAGACCATCATAAATAGAGAGGGAAATGAAACTCGGAATCTTATGGAATCAAATGGACACAGATTTTTCCCTCCTCCTTAGTCCACACAATACGAATCTCCTCCAAAAAGATTCTCATGGAGGAAGGAAGAGAGAATACGAGGAGAGATGCAACAAACGGCGAACGTTGCTGCGGCTGGACAAGAACCGAGTCTACCATCGAAATGTACAAGAACGTTGGTTGTAACCCTTTGAACACTTGGTCGTCGAAGAACAAAGGATCCGAGGATTTTCGATACGCTTTTCTGATCAACGTGACTTGAAGAGAGAAAAACTCCTTGGTCCAGCGTCAACAAAGTCAGCCTTGCTGCATCGAAACGAGTTTACAAACGGAACCGTTTCCAAAGTCAACCATGTCGTTCCATGTTCTTCACCACACGCATCATTTCCAATGAGTTCCATCAAGAGATCGGATAACAGCCAGCAGAGGCTACACAGAAAGTACATTGAAGAAGATGCCAAGGTCTCACGTGTGGACCGACGGCGGGAGAGGCTGCAAAATTACCCGGATCTCGTATAAGACCCTTGTTTGATGCCCGGCAGGCCGGGTAGAATTTTAAGGTCGAATGGTACTTATTCAGTTGATTCTTTTCAAGATGTGAGGATCGGAGGATGGTTCAAAAGGGAACAAATGCACATTAAATGTCCGTAGAAAAATCCGATAAACCGATAAAATTTACACGAGGGTGAAGCGGAAATCTTGACAGATTTACGCAACCTTCAGTGACACCTGACCTGCGAGGATCGTAAAGGTAAAAATCGGGAATTTACAGTCCGGGTTTATTTTTACAGGGAACAAGATTGAAAATATTCCAGCTGGCTTGAATCGAATCCTGTTGACTTGGACATTTTTGGCTGTAATTTCTACTGACGTTGCCAATGCCTTGAACTTGAGCGAGAAATCCAAAGCCATATTTACTTTTTCATCTCGTCTTGTACTAGGATCTGAATTGAATGAATCAAACTGATTCTTATGCAACGCATTTCCTCTGATAGCAAACCTCGGAATGTCACAACTCTTTAAATCTCCATATCCTGTATAGTCAACTCTAGTGCGGTTCTATGACAAGCCAAAATTATATCTCTTCTAGAATCATACACGAGCTTATAGAAGGAAGCTAGAAGCCACAGCTTTCGTCTAGCAACTTCTTGTTGTTGTCATCTTCTTCTTCTTTTACTTTTTTGGCACCTCCACCAAAACCCATTACAATTTATTGCGTTGAACAAGTGCAAATTTGGAAGTAAAATCCAGAAGCGACAGACTTGCTCTCCTCGTCTATCGTTGTTGACTATATAACCGAAGCCGATAGTTGCACCAGGGTCTTGCTCACTTTTTCCACGCACTGCTTCTATAGCTTGTTCGTCGTCGTCGTTGGAATCGTTAGAATCTCTGGGTTCTATTTTTATAAAAGTCGCTTTTTCTTCTTGTAACCGAAAACAACAACCTGTTGGTTTCCATCAGACTCCCGCTAACTACCAACGGCAACGACTTGCATCTTCATCGTCAACCAACAACGATAATATTCTCGTCGTGTCCTCTCCGGGTTTTGTAAATATACTCTGTAAATTCGGCTTGTTTTCCCCGGGTTAAAAATATACCACCTTATATATTCGCATTCTAAATTCCCTATCCAATTCTTGAGCTCTTTCAAATCCCCCCTTCCTTATCCCTGCTTTAATTCGCACAAGATTCCTCTTCAAACATTACATGGACTTGTTGTTACGGCTACATCCGGTAATTTTACCAGTAACTTTACAGTATCCAGTAGTATCATATCAACTCCATATACTTTCTTATACAACACGTGTTATGTTATCTAATTTGTTCGTTCCCAAATCAGAGGGAAAACAACAAATATATTTATGTTTACTAGCATGATTAACTTAAAATATTGACCGAGTAAATCCGTATTGCTGCACGTGTGAACCTAGAACACGTTATATAATTATTAATAACATTAATATATAACTCAATCTACTCATGTAACGCCCGGCTGTGCACATATCATTACTAAACGCTTCTTGTTGACAACCAACAAGTTGAGCAGCAGCGGCGGCGGCGGCGGCAACAGCAGCGTTTTATAAAAACAAATCCCGAAAAAAATGTGTTCCACATAATGTGTTTCTTTGGGAAGAGGCGTGGCGTGTCCATAAACGTGAACTTAGATTTTTTCAATGGCACAAATAGCCACAGGCTAAGATTAAACAATAAACCTTATTATTCGCTCTCTTCCAAAGACCATAAAGAACACGATTAAAATTCTCTTGGACATCTCAAGACGCTTTGAGCTAAACTAACTTGCTCCTCAGGTGTTTCAACAAATTGATATCAGCGATGGATGTTATTTTAATAGCGGTAATCCCTGTTTCCAGCAAACCTCTATATTCTAACGCTTTTACTCTTTTTCATTTATTCATCACCAGGCCACAGTATACATGTATGTATATCCGCTTAATGCTCTTTTGCCTGTGTTCCGTAGTCATTAATCTTGTGACTGATCTCTGTGTCTTAAGTCGCTTGGAGTTTCCGACGTAAAGCCTTCAGAAAGGCCTGCAACGCCCATAGCTGAGCAAATGACCATAACGCATTATGTTTAACATTGACTAAGTGAACACACTTTTTGAACCAGTGTTATGAAGTTATTAAAGGCAGATAAATCCGTATAATTTGTTAATTTCCCCATAACTTGGTCTACACTCTTAACTTTGGCTCATATGCTTCCAGGAAATATTTATTTTACCTTCCTGCAGCATTAGCAGCTTTGAGATGGAATACTCAGAATCTCAGCGTTACTAGTGTTTAAGGTGAGTTTCCATGTACGAAATTGTGCAGGATAAACACGGACCGAAATCAACATTCTGTAAATTGATTTCCTGTAAATTGTTGTGAAATGTTTTCCAGGATCTGTATGCGCATACTATTTTTAAATTTAATTCGTGTCACCTTGAAGTATCATGGGATTTAATTGAGTCACATTTTTAATATTTGCTATTCTCATCAATCAAGAAGAACATGTTGGAGGAGTGATTCTCCATTGTTCTATTTGAATGTATTTTTTCCAACTACGACAAAAGCCCACGTCCATCTTTACACGTGAACTTGAAGAAAACACGTTTCTTTTCAATGTGAAACTTTTAAAATTTTCCTGACCACACGACCACAAAAGCTTCAGGTGGCGCACACAATAATTTCGCCTTAGAAGCCGGCTTCAGAAGCTAGTAAATGAGTGTCAGCATGCAATTCGGAAACCAGTCCTATGCGAACCAAGACGGAAAATACAGATTTCGTGTCTCAAGAAATTCATCGCATTCATGAACCTATCAACACTGAATCTCATTACCAGCTCTCAGCTCCTGCTGGGAAGCGCCAAAGAATTAAAGCACATTAAATCATACAATAATCGAATAACGCGACAACTTGATTCCCTCTCGTGTCACAGCAAATCGATTCACAAATCTGCCAAAAATCTCCTTGATCATCTGGCTCACCTGTTAATTAGCTCATCTTTTCCTCATCATCAAAAACCATTGATAGACTACTATACGACTCTCGTCAACACCTTACGTGCATAACAATCAACCATTTGCCAAACCAGCTTGTTGGCCTTTTAATTACAATTACCGGATCATCTCCACACGCCTTTTTCCAACTCCCTTCCTTCAGCTCCTCTGTTCGTGTGCCTTCCTTGAGAAAATATCCCAGGTTTCAAATTACCTGTGCAACTTGCCGTTACCAACAATTAAAACCAGTCTCGTTGAGCTCACTGGAAGCTACTTGTCGTGGTGATACATTCAACCTTGACCATGTCGAGTCGTCTTAATCTGCTATGTGTATCACATTTCTGCTCCCACTGACTCACTAACAGACTTGATTTGATGACGACGACGACCAAGACTCTAAAGCACCTGCCGTCATTTAATCTACTGCTGCTGCTACTACATTACCAAAAAACATTATCAACTTGACTTGTCTAACCCAACAGAACCAGCCAGACAGCATGTGACAAGGAAAAGTTTTAAATGCAACTTGTTGTCAACGTGCCGCTCCCGTCGTTGGCCTTTACCGCTTGCATTCAGTCAGAATCAAACTTTTTCCATAACCCTTTGGTCACAAAAAATGACCCGATTACCTGCTCATCTTCATTTACACACACACAAGTTTTTGTACCAACGCATTATGCACTGCATCCCAAATTTTTTAGCCCTGCGTGTGCCATAGCAGCCGCCCTGCAAAAACTTGTGAGCAGCAAAAAACTAATGCAACAGGTTGCACTCTACACAGTAGCAGCGCCCTCTCTTTTTGGCGTCCAGGCACTAATTTCTTGGATCTAATTTCTTATCAGCCATCTATACTTTGTTCCATATTCTTAAATTCGGCAGGTGGGCATCACATTTTTTAAAAGACTCTGATTTTCCTTCCGTACCTTATACATTAAAAGATTACACCTCCTTTGAAAAATCTCGTTGAGCCGCCAGAGAAAAATCACAGGGACAGACAACAACGGCCACAGGTGAATCCATGTAATATAGATCACGTTTCAACCCTTTTTCGCCCTGTTCCAGTTCCCAAGGTTTAGCCTGGAGAGAAGCGTACTTCATCTTTCTCTGGTCTTCTCCTCCAGAAGCCAAAATTTTTTCAACCCCTCTGTCTGTCCATCAGTATTTAACCTGACGCAAAAGGGTTTCTTACGTAACCACATTTACAAGGAAAAGATTGAGAAGATGATGATCATCATCATTGGGAGCTGCTACTAAAGTCCTCCAGTGGCTTCTTCCACAAGCAGCAACATCCATGGCAACTACCGAAACCGTATGTCAATAAGAATAGAATTTTCCCACGGAACCAACTCGCAGCTGGCGCCAACCTCGTATTAAACAAGAGGCAGACTGAGAACATATGTGAGTTTGAGCTTGTTCTGGAACCGCCCGGTCTTACGTGAATAGAGTACAAACCGAACCGGGAATGGGGAGCTGGGATTTGAGCTTCTGAAGTGAAGC
Organism: Sphaeridia pumilis; assembly: GCA_034698345.1. Lineage (NCBI taxonomy): Eukaryota > Metazoa > Arthropoda > Collembola > Symphypleona > Sminthurididae > Sphaeridia > Sphaeridia pumilis. The sequence goes on from JAQGBJ010000258.1 coordinate 9,795, forward strand.
TATTTTCTATTATGAAAGATCATCATCTCCATCCAGCATCAACTTTGCGTCCCTCCGTTGGTCTCATCTTACACGGACAACTTCATCCAAAGGCCTGGACCAGGCGACGATGCTGGAGAAGGAGCAGATTTCCAGTGAGATTTTCAAACTGATGGACGGACGGGAGGATTTCAAAGAACGTTGAAACATGTTCGTGTAATTGATCATAAAGTGTCAATTTTATACTACTTTCTCAACTGGATTCTTTATCCAGTTCTCTGGATAAAAAGATGGGAATGGAAATAGAAATTGTGATTTTCTATGGACGTACACATACTTCTACTTGCATAAGAAAAGAGCAAAAGAAACATAAAACAAGTACCAAGGAAGGGTGCAGATTTCTTTTGTCTCGTCCCTATAAAAAGGGGTGCATACTAATGTTTTCATGAGACGGCAAAACAAGAGACCAAAGGGTCCTCAAGGGTCCTTAGCAATGTCTCGAAGCAACCCTTCGATCGACATACAGCTTTGCATGAGGCTCCAAAGGTAAAAAATCACGGATGTATTTGGAACATTCAGAGTTATGTTTGCCAATATTATCAATCAAACCAATTGATCCAGTTGATATCAAACTGTGTGTTGAAGCCAATAAGGCGTAATGTTTTCTCCACCTTCATAAAAATCGAGGGGTGGATTTTTGTCACCTCAGTTCAGTTCAGATATATCACCTCCATAATTGGTTTCAATTACTGAATAAATTTAATATATTGAATATATTGAACTTTTAGGCCGCTTGAGGTATCACACTTTCTGATTCTGAAGAAGTTCAACCGGACCTTGAAACCTGTGGCGTTTAATGACGTCCTACAACAATCTGCCATTTTTCAAACCACGATTGAATCCGCATAATAAACTTTGGTTGGTGGTGGTCCAAGTCCAAGTGGTGAAATGTTAATTCGCCTCTCATATCATTATCAAGTATATACTCGCGGCGGATGGGCTTGCAAACGCCATGAAATGCTGATAATAAACGTCAATAACGAATTCCTCATGTGCAATTATCAACCTGCTTTTCTGCAAGACATTACCACCACACATAGCGACTACCTTGTTTTGCGGTAAATCTTTTGTTCTTTTGATCGGTCTGAATTCTGTATCTACTGCTCGCGAAGGAATACAATTTAAACACAACAAGTAGTCTATGTAATGTTGTTGCGAGCTTTGCTATTTACCCAGTCCGGTTTATCAAGAAACGCCGAATTTCCCAGACCCGTCCTATCCTCCCACCCTGGGATCGTATTAAAATAAGCATATTTTATTACTGATTCACGATTCCACAGGCCCTATCAACAACAAACTGATCACGACCATCAATCCCAATCATGCTGGCTGGCCCCTCACCAAACGAGAATCCAGAAGCAGGGCCAAAAATTATACCAGTTTTCTGATCCTACGTACAACAAGACTTTTGCCTTTCGGCACAGCTACTTTGCTACACGGGCTCATCACCATAATCATAACCTGAGACCCCGTCAGAGATACCACTTGTCGGGCTGAATTAACGATAATAATAAGTCGATTAAAATTCACCTGGCGACTGCCAAAGTCCCAGCGTAAGGCCAAAAACCAAGCTTTACAAAATTTTCAAACTTCCACCAAGTCGGTGGAAGCCTCCCTTTGGTACTTGGTTCCAAAAGACGTCCTTGAACCGTGCCGGCCAAAAAAAACTGGATTACAAAACAATGCGTTTTTGCTCATTGACAAAAACCAATAATAACCATTGCAAAAAACAATTTGACCCACTTCCCAGCCCTCATCATAGAGTTGTATACGCACTTGGCAAAAAAACCGGGTAAAAAACACACCTCTATTCATTGACTTGCAAGCATTCTTTCACCACAGTTTCTCAATGGACTGCAGCTGAACTTGAACACTCGTTTTTTGACTGCGTGTGTAAATGTTTTCAATAATTTTTTGCCCCGTTTGTTTACATTACTACGCCCGGTTATTACCCAGCGTGTCTGTCTTTTGTATAGCCCTTGGCCAATTTGCCAGCTTCTTTCTTCCGTGAGCTTAATTACACACTGCAAATCTTATTTATTACCAAGCCGCCGCCGTCATCATTGTTGTTTATATACGCAACTTTTGCATCTTGTTCAAGAAATTTCTCCGTTTCTCAAGACCGCTCTGGAGGTGATGAGAAAATTACTGAATCTTGCCACCTTCCAAGTTTCGTGTCTGCAAGATTCACATGCGATTTTACACAAGATTCATATACGAATTTACGTCGAACGAGAGAGAAATTTTATACCGGGCAATTTTCTTAATGACTCTTCCTAACAATTTATGACTTGATCCGGCTTATGGACTGCACAAACTGTAACTAACGTTAACGTTGTCGGACAGTGGTACCAGACACAGCACCAACTTACGTCGATATAAATTAAATAACCCTTATTTCGAGACACTTATCCGGAGTCATTAAAACCGGTATCGGCATCAACAAACTGTTTTGCTTTATGACTCGAAATCAACAGGTTTCCAAGTTTCCAAGAAGAATTCGAGACCGCATTAAAGTCATCATATAATAATGTATAACGCCATATACGCAACAAATCCAGCACGACTTATGTGATTGTGAAAAATAACTGTTTCTGAATTGAAGGATAAAAAACCATTTCTTGGTAACTGAAGGATTGACCTGATCGGGAGCCTTAGTAGGCCCTCTGAAGGCCTTTCGCCACACGCGCGTCCAAATATTGGTGTATTGATAATGGTCAATACAGAGACTTTTGTGTACAAACATTGTGGTTGTAAAACTGATGAGAAAGTGACAATAATAAAGACCCTTCCTGGAAAGTGAATCTGGACAAGATGTACGTAAAGAAGGGATGGTCTTGTTGACCTGCTTTTAGCCAAGGGTCCTGAGCAAAGGGGCCTGCGGAAACCTTTGAAAAGGGCCACAAAAGTACTGTCCAGGAGGCTATAAAAAGTTCCGATTATGTCGTTCAAAAAAGCATCGGCGGATGAATTGCAGAATGGGTGAAATAGAACGGAACTAATTGGTACTGAAGGGCTACTAGTTTCGTAGAAACTTCCGAGGCAGCCTGCTCATGTACTTTGCCAACCGAAATTGTCTCTGAAGTCTGGATTTGGCCTCTGAATTGATATAAACCGTGTGAAAAGTGGATAAAACCGAAAGTGCATCTATAGAAATGTTCGGATTCGAAATCTGATATCGGCGTTTGAACCTATACAAACTTTGGACCTTCCCAAGCTAAATGAGCAAATGTGATGAAAAGATTGATTGATCCTCTGATGTTTTACACGGATACCGCCGAGAAATTCGAAACCTCGATTGAACAAGTATATTACAGAATCCAACCTTTGAAATGCACCTTATTTCTCAACAGCATTTCAGAGTAAAATTAATATTCAGTCCAGCTTGTTTTTTGTTTATAGAATTTTAGACCATGTGATTCGTGCTAATATTTACTTTTAAGGCTCGCTGTATGGATAAATACCACAAATACCCGGATCTGCATCTCAATACATTGAGAATTGCTGTCTACTCCTTTTAGCTTGGCTGGAGATATCGATGTGGGAGTCAGTTGTTTCAAAACTAAATTTTGTGTTGCTACAAGCATGAAATTAGAATTCAACAAAACTTTAATCAAATGCAATCAGCACAATTCCCAAAAATACAAGTCCACAATTTGCTCAACAACCCTCATGACCATACATTCTGAGAAACAACTTTCCATTCTTCAAAATCAAAGTCTTAAAGTCTTTAGTCTTGGCAACTTGGTCAATATTAGCCTTGAAGAAGGCTACAACTTTCTGCTGGACTTCCTTTGACGCCTTCAAATTTTCCGTCATAAGCAAAATTGTCACTGCATTCCCAACATTCAGGTTCTTGTTGATCAAAAACGACCAGCACATTTCAATCAATTTGGGAATTTTCAGAACAACTGCGACTTTCAGCAAATCCACAGGCTTCTTTTCCACCATTTCCGTCCAACCAACATAAACAAACTCGAGTACAGCTTCGACAGTCACATCTTCAGCCATGCCAACTGTGACCTCTGCTTGATCAGCCCTGGTCTTGAACCATTCGCTTTGAGCCTGAAGTACTAATTTGTGAGCCTGCACTTCCTTCCCTGACTTGAGCAAAATCTTGACATCAGAACCTTCGCCAGATTTGAGCAGATTTCGGTAAAATTCGCCATGGTCTATCATGGCCATCTTCTTGGCTTCGTTCGGCTCTGACCGAGCTCCACAAGTAACCACTGCATCGACAAACTCCTGAATCAGCGAAATTTGACAACAAACTGTTGCCTTGGACTCGGATAAGCTGTGGAAAGCTATTGGCTTTTCATCAAAATCTTGAAAGGTCCCCACAGGTCCCTTGGCGTAGCGGTCACGAAGTACTTGGCCAGCAGCGTTGATGACTTGCATGTTCAGTTCGATTTTGGTGTAGCGATCAGGAAAGTTTGGTGGTACGTGCAAGACGAAGGAGATGCCTCGGATTGGTGACTTTTGGAGCTGGATTTGCCACTCAATGCCACTTTCGTCACCTTTGACCTTGCCAACGAATTCATTATTGATGGATTGATCGGTAAGGAAGACTTCCAACCTGAACGATTCAGTCAACTGGTACACACGAGAGTAGACGACGGGTTCAATTATCGGTGCAGGGTTTGGACGTTTGATTGCGACCGAATTACTAGTGGAAGTAGAAGTAGTCGCAACTACAGCTTGGAATGTCGATTGTACAAGTGGCAAGCCTACATATAGAACCCAAATTTTAAATGAAATTCTGATACACTTTTGCCAATCTCAAAGTCGCCTTCCATGAAGCCTTACCCGAACCAGCAGAGCTTGATTGAGCATAAAATTTCAATCTTGGGGATGAAGGCCCAAAAGTAAAGGTACTACTCATTTTCAAGCTGTCTTCAACCCGTTTTTCAAAATCTGCAGTCTTCCAAATTCTCCCAATTTTGTTGTTTCCACGTTCAACGAGTTTGTTATCCATTCAAGAATCGGTAGCAAAGGAATGCAAGCTAACCGAACGAGCTCTAGTAAATCTTGATACTATGTACACCTCGTGTATTCAAAATATTCATAAATACCCGCACATTTTTAGCATCTCTTCTAGAAGAGCAAGGATATCTACATCTAGGATGCGAGTTACGGGCATTTTGCCAAAACCTCAAATCAGCAAGAATATCTCTCTCCATTTACTCGTACTCACAAAAGCTCATCTCCTTCAAACCTCAGGAACAATAAGCTTCCCCGCCTTAACAAACAATCGGTAAAAAACAGCGCGACCTTTTTATACTCCATTATTACCCGGGTATTTTTCGGGTTTTAACACGTGAATGGGCACAAGACAAGACCCTTTTGGCTTAATAAATAAAAAGACTATTCATTCATCCTTCTTCAAAACCTCTGTCCCTATCCGTGGGAACCTTCCAAATTTATACACACAGGTAGACAAAAACCGACAAACCCTTGATGAAGCTCCCATATAAGCTTGAATGAAAAGGCGGAAGAATCCTCTCACTTTCATTCCAGTAAAAAACATCACCACCAATATTTGCCCCGATAATACAAACACTTTCCCTTAAAAAAGTTTCCGGATTCTTAATTTTTTCACAGGAAACTCCACAAAAAATCCCATTCTTTCCCAATGTCCCGAGCTTTTCCCACTAAAATCCTGCCAATTTACCGCCAAAGAACTCACGTCATAAACCGTCTGCAAAATCCAAACCCCCCGTCGACCCCACCAAGCCTTCTCCCGGAGCCACTTCTTTGATATGAGCTCAGCACCTGTTTCGCTTCCCCTTCATAAAATCAATCACAAATCAATCCACAACAATTCGCAACATCATCATGCAACCAGAGACATATCCACTTACCGCCCCCTGCCGGGCAGTTTATACCAGTTTCATTGTAAAATCTCCATATTACACATGTAAACCTCCACAGTAATCCTTCCTTGTTCGTCTATGTATTGTACTGTATCTACTTCAGAAAAACTTTTTATCGACGCCCACCACAGGCTTAGGCCACCGGAGTGACCAGAGGAAGCATTTCCAACAACTCCAATCAAAACCAATTAACCCACCTGTTCACCAGCTCTAAAACCACACTTTGCAAAGGTCAGTGCTAAAACGTTTAGAGTATTGTTCACGCTTGAAACCATGTCCATTCCATCATAATCGGCTTGCAACATTGTGAAATGTATCGTTCATCATCATAATCAAAACTAGGAATTACTCAAGGCCAATGGACAAAAAAATTAATTCAACCTACTCACATCAAAAGATTGACTACTGGTTACGTACGTACGTGGTGGATACCTGGCGTGATGAACAGGAATTTGCCAATTTTACATCAAATGTTTACAAGAGTTTTCGCAACATTGCCAACCTCCTGATCCTTCAACCTCCCACTTCCAGAACTGCCAATATTTCCCAAGAGAATATAAAATAACAAATCCAAACCTGAATCAAACCATATCAATTTGTCTTCAAGACAAATCATCTTGTACCTGTATATATGTACATCATGTAATAATAATTTGTACACCACTTTTTCACCTCACCACAATAATTTTCTCACGCCTTATCTCTTCTCTGTACTTTTGCCCATTTTGTCCAGCAATTACACTACACACGTATATTTCCTATACAATATTCTCCTGACGTCAGTTAGTTGCTCTCAATGCTCCACAACAATCATCATCAGGAGGATAACCGCATTATAATTTCAGGTGTGCAGAAACAGGAATTTGTACAAATATACAATTTTATTCTCAAGAAAGAATAAGACTAATTACTTGCTGCTGTGAAGGCAGGCGATTGTTGTAATTGTTCTAGGTCATTAGGCCGTATCGACAAAAAATAATACAACTTTCAAAACCTTGTACTTGACCCGCCAGGGGACGCTCGAATAGCGCAAGTTTTAAAGTCAAGTGCAATTGTAAATTGCCCATTGCCACTACATACTCATGCCCATATTCGTCTAATGACATTTAATTGCTCAACTTGATAGACCTTCTTGTGACTGACAAGTTCCCATCCTGGTGTGTACACCTGTTCCGCAATTTTCTCTGTTTGCTCTTCCTCACCTTGAAACGTCAAAAGTTTTGATGAATCTTTTACTAAATCCAATGTTTCTCTTCATGTTTTCAAGAGCAAGCTCACAATCCTCAGAACCAGGTCCATATCTCCAAGCGTCGGACGGAGGTACAAAAAATTCTCTTGTCATTTCGCTTCAAAAGGTACAGCCTCAAACATGTAATTCAAAGGGTCACGGTTATAGGTCAGCTCCGTAAGCGCTATTGCGTATATATGGCAAATCATCTTTATCACAACATGTGAATACCTCAAGGCTTGTCTAGAGAAACATGCGAAAGAGCAATTAGTCTCTTGTAATTTATAGTCTCCAGAAGGATAGATACAGGTGAGTTGAGAGGTGAGCTTTTTTTCTTGTAATCCAGCGAACATCAACATTTTCATAGACGTTTATATAGGCTTCGGATGGAAATATAGACGCTTGACGACGATCATGACGCCAACTTACATCAAACCATATAAAATATTAATGACTCTTGTCTCTTGGATAGATACGTGAGAAGGTTTCGGACGGGATTCTCACTACAAAAGTGCCGTCTAATTGTTTAGCATTCATCTGGTGTTATATTACACATAGGCTTTACGTTATGAACTTGCTTGAAAGCTAAACAAGCCAAAGACGCTTCCGCCTCCAGGCGGTATAATTACCGAAGGATATGGAATTGGAATCATCACAACGGCGCTCAATCCAAAGGAGTAACGCGATTTACTGGATCCAAATGTGAAGTACACATGCTATGAAATTTTCTTGTGATATTTCACCTTCAAAATATACGCTTTCAACTTGAGAGATATCCAACAATACAACAAGTAATTGCCGTTTCGCTACATTAAAAGCGCATTAGCGAAATTGTTATTATATAACCAAGTTTGTAACAACAAATTACACATCTTCACGGATGCAGCATTTACCAAAATGGCTCTTTTGATAATTAATTGCAATTACCTTGTTTCAAGCATGCTCGTTCAGAAATGATGAAGTCAATCAAAAATAAGCCGTCTTGATTAAAGGATTTCATGTAGCAAAATTGGTGGTGTTGAAAGTAATGTTCGCGTGGTTTCCGGCCCTTAGCTTTGACAAATGACCGAAAGTTGCGAAATTTTTCAACGGCCTTCAATGGGACCCTTAGAACTTGTTGTTAGATTACAAAGGTTAGTTGGTGGAATCAACTGCGATTTTTAAAAAATCGCTGTAAACTTGAAAGTTACTAGAGTCAAGCTGTGATTAACGTCATTAATGTTTTTATTTCTAGGTCTTTGGGGCAGAACTAATCGCTGTAGTAGTGAGTGAATATAACGCCATAAATGACGTCCAAAAAATATATGTTATGCAACCATTTGCGTGTAAAAATGCATCAATTCCATCATTTGTCACTGTTCCTTTCTTCTCAGCCCATCATCAACACATGGCCCAAGGCCTGAAACTTTTTCAACTTGGTTTCAACTTGAACTGGACCCTATATATTACACCAAAGTGAAATTTCCAGGAGCGCCATCTATGCAGTGTCCCTTAGACTAAAATTGAGAGAAAGGTTTGGGCTTACCTGAGGACACATTTTGCACTGGTACTTTCTTCCAGTGCCACTCACGAGCCCATTGCTTTTACCGTTAGCGAGGCCGTGGTGCGGCCCACTGCTGCTGGACAGCGATTGAGGGACCACAAGTCCAGCGGAACTGGGCGGCGAGGACGAGACTGAGGACGCCGAATTGTTGGAGCGCGGCGCGCCGTAAATTGAACTGGATAGCGATGGGGAGGTCGGGTCGATATCTTTCATTTGGTGGTGGTGGTCCGGTGAGCTCAATTTGCTCTGCAAAAAAGAAAGAACGATGAATATTAAAATTTTTGTCTTAATCAATCGAAATTATAATATACAGAGCTCAAGTTTCAATTCAAGATCCACAAGAAGATCATGTTCAACACCTGTCTTGAATCAATCAAAAGGCAATAAAATCGGTCGGCAAACACGTAAAGAAAGGTAATGTGTGCAATTTGCCAAACATCGCATCTCGATTTTTATCTCTCAAATTCGCAGTCAGCTAAAATCAGTCAATCGTATAGAAAGTCTGTAAATCATTCCGCTTTTTACATCAATCAACCTTCAAACGGGTTACGTTTCTGCTACAGGAGGCATATTTTATTGCACTTTTACGCTGCATCGGGTTGTCTAACCGGCTGCTGGTGCAACAGCAGCAGCGTATTTGTTTGGTGTTGCTACTAATGTCATATGCCGGGGATTGAAAGTTGTTGCTGCAGCAGGGGCAACAGTTTCTACTTTTTCAGGAAACTACTTTTTCAGACGCCATTTACAAGAGTAACGGACTATGAAGCGCGGGTCGGTTCGCCGTGTAAAAAACGAATGCACCATTTACTTATAATGTTCAACATGGTTCAATAAATTCTGTCTGTGTCTTGTAGTAAGCAGAAACGGCAGACACTGTCTATACGAAAACTGCATTCCGATTCTGTCCTAAATGTTCAACATTTGCGGTTTTTTGCCCATGAACAACAATGTAAAGTATTGAAGGATCGTTTCGTACTTGGGATGCAGGATGCACTTTTGAAATTACCCAATAAAAAGTACACTTGGTGTACATGACATGGCATTAATGAAAACCTGTAAAGTTTCCATTCAATTCGACCGAATTGTTATCATACGATAAGTAGTGACCGACCCTGCTTTCTTGCTTGACCTTAACAGAGTCCGTCTGACTCAACATGGATGAGCTATGTACAGCAAGTGTATTAATTTCAAGAATCATGAATCGAGCCCATTTGACCTCTTGTTCTTGTCAGCGTGTATTTCATAGCCTCCTCACATCATTTCCGACATGACTTCAACAGCGCCAATGGCAGCGTCTTCTAACAAGATTCTTCACTAATTTCAAGCCAGGACGCTTCCTCCGTCCTGACCTCCCAAGTTTGATGACTGAACGTCTTCGACTTGAGATGGACATGATGGATTTCCCAGTTTCTTCAAGAGCTGCTTGTACTGCCACTGTCGCCGCGCCCGATTCTTTCACTTGTAGTAATGCCCATTTAAGCTATTTATGGGGAGGATGATGCGAAAATAATCTTTTGGATGATTCAAGCCCAAAATGGTATACCAGAACCCGCACCAGCAGCAGAAGAACAAGTCAGTCAGCCACAAGATGATCTTTGATCAAAGATGCGTTGGCCGAACCCATTTCCCTTGTCCGTCTTGTTGGCTCAAGTTCAAAACGTGTATGTGCTATGTATAGGCTGATATCAAAGGAATTATCAACCCCAGAATTGAATCAGTTAAATACTATAATGTATTAGTACACACATCAAACGCACTTTTGTACAAAAGATTTGACTCAGAATGAGTCTCGGGTTCTGCGTATTCTAAATTTTTCCATTTTTATCACTATAGGGACAGTATATACAGCCGAGGGAGTCGAGGCGTTCGGGTTGGAAGTCTACAGTCTACAAGAGCCTGCACAGTGTTATTGGGCAATTATGTGACATGTACCTATGCTGACAAATATTTTCTTAAATCTTGTCAAAGGCATATTTAAATTCAACAAACATCCAGTTTTAGCTCGTGATCAGAAAGCAGCGCCACGCTGTCCGTCTGTACGCGTTCACACGCTGTGGTCAACAACATGCAGTTGTAGGCATTAGACGGCGGCCCATGTTCAACTTTGATCTCAATGTTAGCCATAGTAAACACATGGGGATTAAGGCAAGCGGTTCAAAACGTTTGCTTTATTGCTTTCGCAGAAAATTAAACACAGGTGTATAAACAAAACAACGTAATAATCATATTCAGGATTGACGACGGCTGATCATCAAGGATTCTAAATCAGTTTAAACATGGTTATTCAACATGTATGTACTCGATCAACTTTCCAACGAGGAGAAATAAACTTTAATGGGTTTTTAAAAATACTTACATTTATTCCTGTTAGCGAGCTCAACAGATGATTCTTGGCTGTAACTGAATTTCACCAGGTGCGCAAAAGCCATTGAGTACTTTTGAAAAAACTCAATGAATCCAATGCCTCCGTCTTTGTACACACCCATCAACCCGGTAACAGAGTCTGATCTAACTGACTAACGTTGAACGAAATTCATTCATAACTCTTTTTTTCAAAATATCATGCCTAACTATTCAAAGCTCCCGATACCCCCGATCGTTCAATCCAACGTTACGTGAAACCAACGTTGCTGATTCAGATTTTTTGATTGCTATTGCCAAAGCGTCAACAAGAAGAAATCTTTAATCAAAATCATAGCCAACAGCAATTAACTAAAGTGGATTAAAGGACGAGTAACATCGTAACACTCTGTTAGCTCGGATGTAACGCTAGACGTTATGCAAGCCAATGTTACGTTACAAGAAATAATTACTTAATATCTCCACGGGCTTCTCCTTTCGTTCAAACCAATCGTCGTCATCAACACCATTATATCCGTCGTAATAAAATTAATGAAACAGTTCCATCTACTAAACTACGAAGTTACTAGGTTATTTTGACAGTGACTTGTCCCCTAAGCCACTGTTATCGAAATCTTGTGAAGTTCAATTGACTTAGCTATAAGCAAATCAAAGTCAAATAGCAAGCAACCTGGATCAAACACATCACGTTATTTGACAGTGTGCTCCTTAAATCCGCGCTCGAATTTGTCTTGATTAAACAGCCAACGTATGTTACACATTCGGATTTTGGGAAACCGTCGTCCGTTTCAACATACAACAACGACCGAAACTGTAAGTCATTCCTATAAATACAATCAACAAGAACGTCATAAGTTATGGACACAGTAATTATACTGTGTCGTTTCAGCTGTAGGTCACGTCATTCATTGGGATGTACGTTATTATTACAATTTGGCCAACATTTTGATCAACAACCATCAGCTATCCATCGTAATATCTGTATTTCAACATTTTTAAATCTTTTTCGAGTTGTGTCGTTGTCACATAATCGCCACACACAAGGCATAATGCCACACACCGCTATCGAAATCCAATTAATTCAATTGATTCAGCTAAGTAATTCAAACTCTTAGCAAGACCGGATCAAACACAACCACATGTTATCGGACCGTAAAATGCGGGTGGTGTGACACCTCTTATGAACTGGTGTTGCAACAAAGGACTATATACTACAACAAGACTTGAGCCAATATTTGTAGACGTAAAAAATTAAATTAGTCTTTTTAAACTTGAACAATTTAAGTAGACCAGCAAAACTGTGATCACGTCCTCAACCCTTTTAATCAAGTTCCACTCTCGTTACATGGTCTCAAGTAAGTCAGATTCTACAGCGAGACCAGTTTTTCGCATACCGCCAAACACACAATTGAAATTCAAAACGTATCTCCCACAACTTGGCTATAACATGATCCAACAGAAGCTTGAACAACAACAAACATGATTTCGGCAAGTCCAATGTATCTTTTTGATCCTTTGCGAATTCGAGTTCTATCCTTGTTTCACCCATAATAATGTATTCTGGACGCGGCATAACTTTGCATTCTCTTATCAAGTTAATTTGTCAATTCTTGGGCCATTTGATCCTTTCTGTCGGCTTGTCTCCCGCTGAATCCAACGACTGACTGACAGACACAAGTCTTGTCGTCCTAAACTTGTACACATGAAACAACGCTTGTCCAACTTGACAAAGACCTGATTGGCAAAATTTCTCGCAATCACTTGTTCAAACTGCAGCCCTTTTGGTCGCATCTCGCCCAAAACTGGGAGGTCATAAACGACCTTCCTTCCTATAGTAGGTTCCTATAGTTGTTGTCATTTGCTCATTACAAATTCTTCACCTGTAACTCGTTCCTGACCTATGATCTTTTGTCGGGTTGTCGGTCGTAAATTAAGGTGCAAAATGCAGTTGACAAAAATATTAACCATTACCGTCTTTACGCCCCTTTACGACTGCATGTGAATTCAAAGCAAGTTACACGAGTCGGCGAAAACCACCATAGAGAAATCAAACCCCAAAATGCTTTATGATACATGTTAATTTATGCAGCCAGTTTGCAAAAATGTTCAAGTTTTCGCAGATTTCTGTACAACAGGTGTAAAACAAAGCGCGTGTGGACGAGGAGAAGAAGAGCAAGAAACAAAACGGCTTTTATACGACATGATACTCAACATCAAAACTACACAAATGGCTACATAAATCTGACGTTATCAACTCACAAATCTTGTTTTCCACTCCTTCACAACAATGCATTGTAAAAGTTTGGTTCCAGCAAATACATAACAATTCTAGTGAAGAGGATTCGCCATTAATGGAATAATATATATAATGCGAAAGTTGGATGGACGGAAGACATGCTTCAAAAAAGCTCTTTGTGGAACGTCTTCTTCTGATTGATCTGATTATAATGGCAGTCTGCTCCGGCGGTATCTATTCATCTTGTACTCTTGCAATAAAATGCCCCGACAAAAGATATTAAATTCACACACTTGTAAATATACATTCCAACAAGGATTATTTGTCCATTCGCCTTAAATGGCTTCTCAGGGCGGTAAACAGGAGCGAGAATGGACACTAATGGACTCGGATTACTTCTTGATTACAGGTGTGTTGTAATGGAATCAGTAGCAAATTGTACCAATACTCCTACTCTTTCTCTTGAAATTCTATTAAATCTTCTGATTTAGCTTATCACAAATCCCCGCTAAAACCCAAAAATGTTCTACCTCGTTCTCGGAAAACATCAGACCTCTGGCGCCCAACCCGAAGGTGTGTGGCGAGCTCGGTGAACCGGTCAACTGGGACCCTGGCGACTGGGGCGACAAGGTACCCGAAGCGTTAGATCCTTGAAGAGGCATCCCAATGTTGGCGTACCCCAAGACCCGAAGGTCTGCAGGGTACAAAAACGGGTTATGAAGGGACCCTCCGCCGGTACCCGGCTTTTCGCCCAATTCCATCATCATATTTCACCACAGTCTCTTTGACTATATTCGCTCAAATTGTCCACCAATTCCGAATCACACCTGACGTCGAAGATTCACCTGTTGTTGTCACCTGTTTTGTACTCGCACCACGTGGTCGCGGCAAAAAGAGCACTAAAAAGTTCTAGCGGAAGATGTAGTAGAAAAATGCGAAAACGGCACACAACACTCACACCGAGTCCTATACGCACAAACTGCGAGAACAAGTGCGTGAATATTTTGGTTCTTCCAGAACGCGACTGAAGGAGAGAAAATAATTCCACTCGATGTGGAATCTGGTCGTTGTAATGTGAAAAGTGTTGCTTGTTCTTTTTCTTGTTGTGTCGAGAGCTTCCTCCAGCCGAGCCAAGAAAGAAGAACGTATATATACTTTTTGGTTGCAACTACTTTGGAGGGGCTCAAAGAAGCCGAGTTGTGCGGACAGGGAAGGCGAGTAGTGTGTGTATCTCGATAAATGTAACTTCTTGTTATAACTAACTCTGAGAAGTAACTAACTGCTGCCTACTATACTGTATTTCCCTTATACAACCACCACCAACTTTAAAGAGAAGAACAAGGCGGACAAAAAATAATAACACATGAGAGAGATGAGTTGTAACATGTGATCATGTTGGTCTTGAAGGAACTCAAGAAACCACCATACACGGTTAACAACGTCTCCAAAGACTCTCAAGAAGATCCAACGGAAGATGCCATACCACAAAACGCGGACGTGCCACCGCTGTAACTGCTATTTAAACTTGATCTTCCGAACAGGAGGAGTCGCGGGTCGGAAATCTTTCCAACAACTGATAACGCTAGATATCATCCAAAATCCTCAAGAACAACAACACCAGTAACGTTAGTCAAACCAAGAAGAGCTAACGCCAGAATTCGATATCATGCATAATAATAAGCGCCATAGCTTCTTCGGTAGCTTCATCAAACCTGCTCTCCAAGTCTTCAGACTTCCTCAGACCAACTTTATATTTGCTCATCTCCTACATAAGCTGGAAGAGTGTCCGAAAGTTGGGCAGTTAACCAGCTGACGGGGTTCCAGCAGCAACTGCGATGCTGGAGCATCTGGACTCTAGACTTGACGAAGCACTTCAAAAATGGACCATTTCGGAGTCTCCAGAATTATCGATGAATATCAATCGACATTCAGTTGGGCCTGAGCCAAATACTTGACTTCCGCATCTTTGAAAGCTTCTGCAACGGCAACTAGTTGCTCTTAAAATATTTCAAAATCTCTTGCTTGCTTTCAATACTCAAGGAGTTTACAAGATTTCAGAATACTTGAAATTCCAAAATTTTCGTGGCTTTCAAATACTAAAAACCACGATGACGCCAAACTGACCGCCGTCTACTTACGTCTACTTACACGTTTCAGGTACAACGAGATACAGTGTACAAGATTCTGTATTCGATTTAGTTGTTTGATAAATGGAAACCATGTGAGAAAATTGTCCGGTCATAAAAAGTACGTGATAGCCGCGACGGACAGAGGTGATTAGGCATTCACACAATTTCCTCTACCTTTTTACAACCAGAAAAGCGTTATTACATGCATACCATTTTTTATATACCGGGGGATTTAGGTACAAAATTGTCTCATCAATTTTCAATGACTCGACTTGAAGTAAACCATAAAACCAAAGGCCGCGCTACTATGGTTTCAATATATTTCGGATGTAAAGTACTCATGTACGTGATGATGGAATTATTCACGTTGCACTGGCATTGGCTAACATGTTGTAATCACCATGAGTCATATTCATCATTCTGAGAAGTGATATTTCTTCGAGTAGCCAGTATGCCGGCCAAGACCGGATCAAATACACACCAGGTGCGATATAATAATTTGATGCCACTTGGATTATATACAAATCCTGTAAAGTATTGTCTTGTTAGATTCTGATATCAGTCGCAGTTATACTTGATCAAGAATGCCGCCTGAGCGACGTGTCTGGCTGGCTCTGCCTGAGTGACTGAGAAGTACAAATTTGGTTCTTCCCGCGCATTCTTACGAGATTCAAGATCTCGGATGGTAGGAAGCTTGGACGAAAGCTATGAGAAGGAGACAAGATAATGACAGCCAAAGTAACAATAATAACAGTAATAATAATAATACACATCTCCTTCCATTTTCGACGTGGATTCGTTTGTTCCAATGTGATATGTAATTGACAATCGTATACTTGTTCGAGTTCCTTCGTACGACTCTTAACCAAACCCGCCTCCAGCACTACCAAAACGCCGGATGATTATCGGACGGCCTTAAACGAGATTATCTAGGCGGTCAAATGAGTGTTGAGTGATGATGATATGGAGATGATGATATGTACTGATACCACACACCTGAGCTGAGCAATGATATTTTTGCCGTTCTCATCCGTACAAGTAATGATCTATTGTGTGTATGAGCTAATGGATGATTTCGGACGAGATCTCGTTTCGAGCCTAATACAAAGTTGTGAGCCGTGGCAACGGCTGGAATAGTATAAAGCAAAAGCCTACATGTCAATTCAACAGAGAGAAAGCAAAATATTTTCCTACACTTTCCTTTTGTATTTTTTGCCAGTTTCTTTGTTTTTACAAGAGCGAGGATATTTTTCTTTGGTTCTCTGCAAAGCCACTGAAAGTTTCTGGAGCTCTACAATCGAGCTTCTGTTCTACACTAAAACGGTTACCTTGTAAGGAAATATTCGACGTTTTTTCACATAACAACTGACACCAAGCCTAATGATAGTGAAACTAACTAAAATAGTAAATGATGTCGTGAGTAGGGGAGTAGAGAGTACCCGCTAAAATTTAGCGATGTTTAACTTATTTAAGAGGCTTGTAAACATTTAGAGATTTTTCAAACTTACTTGATCACATCAGCTTCCATCCAATTAACTGTTCAACTTGCTCGTACTTTAAAGTGACACACAATTTTTTCAAGCCAGACACTTTTTTACAATAATTATTTAAAGACTTTTAAACTGGTTGGAATTTGATCAAAATCAAAAAACCTGTACCAGAAAGATTTGCAGGAAATTGCAGAACTATGTAATCAAACACCTGATTCTTGACATACCGAAATTGCCTCCACACCGCTGAGTGAGAGCGAGCAACACCAAAAACAACATTCGCCGTACAACCGCTGCACTCTTTCTCGCATTTTTCCTGTTCAAAACTTTCACTTTGTATCTGAGCGGGAATCTTATTTCCTCCGCAAAAACTTTCCTCTCTTCTCGCTGGTTCCTCTTTCAAGCTATTCATTCCAATGCTTAAGCATTGGAAGCTCTTTCTCTCTCACAGAGAGAAAGCTCGCAAAAGAGCCAAGAGCAACGACTACAAGACCGAAGAGGAAAGCCGGGATGTAAACAATCCAAACTTTCACCGCTCATCTCTCCGCTAGATGGCGTCAGGAGCGGTGTCACCAAGGAAGGAGTTGTACGGACATCTAGATACTTCCCATTGCGGTTTTTTAATTAATGTCGTTCCTTTATTAATTTTAACAAGCGTCAGTCAGTCAGGTTTACCAAGTTCGAGGGCAAGCTTGTTAAATTATTTAAAAGCTTAAAATAAGTTATCACAAAATCATGCATGTGCAAAACCAAAATTAGTGAAACATGAAACCACAAAAGCATGCCGCGACCACAGGGCCATAAACCGGAAAAAATTAGTCAAGTGTGCATATAATTTGTTGGGCTTTTCAAGTAGAGACAAGAGTGAGAAATGATCATTTTCCGCTTTAATTTATTCTTGTCTATTGCTGTAGGCAAGAATTTTGGAGCTTGTTCTTCCCTACACTTTTATAGTTTACTACAGCTCCCCTGCCGCCACCTGTTCAATCACAAATTGCATTTGGGGAAAAGTGAGAACGCACAAGTTGCACTTAATGTAAACACCGGTTATGCGCTTGGATATGCATCGGTAAGTTGCCATTTCTTTTACATAAAATCCTCCTCCAGAAGGAGTCCAAGCCATTATTATACACAAACTTGGCACTTTTCAGAGTCTGAAAACTTGAAAGAGGCGGGTAAATTACAAACACTTGTGCTGTTTCAACTAACTGTATTTAATTTTTATTCTTGTTGTCAGTTATTTAGTGCTCCAATTCCGTAAAACAACTCTTTTTTCCGTGGCCTTTTCAAGGTGAAACTTTTTGATCGACTTGTATTAATCGTGTTCTTATGCAATTTTGCCTACTTTTATGCTGCATCAGTTTCAGTTTAGTTTACTATAGCTCATGTATGTGGGTCTGATCCCAGATACCTTTGGCTGACTTTAACTGAAATGCGTATTCTGAGCACGTTTTATGTCTTCATATTCTCATCATTCATGCCGTCCATACGCCATTAATTTGATATTGAAGGAAGCAAATTCCCCCGTATTTAGCGCTCCATCCAACAACGATGAACAAGGCTATTTTGCCCGCCCATTATACAAACTGCTTTTTAAGTACAAAATGCCAACATGATTTTGCGATGCACTAGCTGCTGCACTATATTCAGAAACTTGAGCAAAATTCACACATTTACACACAAAAGTTTCCTTGAATAAAATTTGATTTACGACTCCCTCCCCTGCATCCAACCCTGAAATTTTACAACTTTTACAAACCTGTACCTGCAAATTCGCAAATTTTATGGCGGAGTTTGTGCCCTTTTGAACTCTTTTCTTTTAAATTATGTCTCCCTCATCACAGCACATGTTTTGGATTTGAAAATGTTCAAAGATGCCGCCGCTCAGCCAAATTAAGGCATCAAAACTCTTTTAACATGTAACCAAAAATGACCTTCCAAAAAAGCAGACGGTCAAAAAATTTCTGACCAAGCCACTCATGTCATAAGGTTACATTATATGTACATGGTCACTTGACTGACGAACCTGACGGAAAAGCCTTGCACTTTTTATCCATTACGTTTATAGTAGTTGCTATACAGCTTGTTACAAGTCCCGGCCGACAACAGACAAGACCAAGACAGATTGTTCCTATTTGACCACTTTGAAGTTTTTTGTGTCCACATGGTGACTTGGTTCTTGTTCGAACCAAGAACAACTCTGACTCAACGAGCAACAACGTAATTAATGTGTATAAAGTAATTTTTTATTCGGACGGAAATTAATGTGTATTTGAGTACTACTTGTACCTTGTAGTAAATGACTGCCCTTTAATGCATTTGCGTGTATGGCAGAACAAGACCTCCTGAGACTGGCCAATCCGACTCAACAAAACAGACACACAACCTACTAATGGACTTGGAAGATGGACGCCTGCGTCTGCAATCTGTTCAATAAGTCCAAAGTCTCCATGACAGTGTTGGAAAAGTAATGGACCAAAACTTGTATCATTGGCACGTCTAATTGCCATGTTACAAATTGCACTTGATCTCTTTCTTGCTCGCCAGTACAGGAGAAAGGTTTGATACTGACCGCCAAATTTAAAATTCAAAACTCCCGCCAAAAGTAGGTTTTAGTTTGGGGGTGTATCCTCATCCCTCGCCTCCCCCCTCACCGATGATATATGAAGCGAAAGCGACACATTCCTTCTCTCTTTCCGTCCCAGGAAAAGCATCATTAGCAACCCTACATTAAGATGAATCTGTCATCAGACAGAATCGAGACCGAGACCTTTCGCCCCCCTTGTCAACTGCAGGACGGCTGGAAGTGGAACCTCGCCGAAATGGTCGTTGAGCGGTAAAAGTCGAATTTTTCCCAAGCTTTGCCAAATGATCTTCGTCTTTCCCTCGACTGTGTAAGGATGATGAAAGTATTTTTTTGAGCTGATTCCTTCTCCGAAAAGCTTCGAGATTCCCGCGCTATCTGACTCCCCCACCCTCACCTTCTCCTCCCCTTTGAAAAACATCATAAGCAAAGTCATGAGACTGAGACGGACGAACCTGTCAGCTGCTTTCTCTTCATTCGGAAACTATCATCAATTTTTTATGCTCTGCTTCTTCTTGTGATTAATTCTTGTTCCTCCACACGGACAAACTGGGAAGAAGAAGGAGACGAAGAGCCAAAGTAAAAGTACACACGAGACTATAGTAAATGCCGTCGTCGTAGATCTTTTGAGATATTTCACTAGAAAACGTGCATCATTAGCAAGCTAAACAAGTCTCACACATGAGTCTGTGATGTTATTGCAAGTCTCAAGATTACCACATCCATCAAAATCTTCAACTTTGACCTCGATCAAGAAAAAGACATGATGAAACAAAACTCATCCACATCAAAGCTTTGTGTACACTTGTAAATAATACTTCAACTTTAGTTGGGCGTCACGTTTAGGGAATACCCAACAACCCAACGACTAGATAACAAGAAGAAGAAGCAAAAGTGTTTAATCTCCAACATTATTTCAATTTGATTCAGGACTTGCTCACTACATTTATATTATGGACGTGCCATTAAAGTTAACACGTTTTTATTACCGACCGGTGCAAAATATAATCTTGTGTTCCTTGTAACAATTTCTATGCAAATCCTACTTAATCTTGAGTAAATCAAGTAGAATTTTATCCCTGGCACCAACCAAAACATGTTCAAAAGTTACAAAGTGTACAGGGAAACGATTAGCAGTTTTTATGATTTTGTGGTTGTTGGATGGAGTAGGAAAAGTTGAAGCTTGATTCAACGACTAATTGTGCCAGGAGGAGCGAAGACTAATTTCCTCGTTATGTCCGAACACAATGACAGCAAAACAAATGCTTTTCGATTCAGCAATTAATTTCAGGCTTAAGACAAGAACATATCAGAAATCAAAATCTTTAAACTGTTTTGAACATCAGCTTGAGACTTTTCAAGTAAAATTGTAATCGCTTGGCGCCCTTGTTGAATCTTCCGTAGTAATCAAGACCGGAAGTTGGCCATTTGCACAAAGTTGCTAACCCGTCATTTTGCTTGGTGACATTAGCGCTTTGAAAAGCTTTCGGTTTAAATTTTACGGACTGCTGGATTTTCGCTGATGATTAACGAGCATTCGAAAATTTCAGAAACACAAATTTTGCAAAATGGCAAAGTTCCCTTGAAACTTGTCTCCATCAAAACGCAATTAAACCTAAAGCTTTTTCTGAATATTTTAAAATTTATGAATTCTACAGAACTTGTGCATAACGTAGCCTTTTGTGGTATTTTGTGCACATTTACAGCACGCCGTAAAACATTTTGCTTCAGAACAATTACAAAATTTTGTATATTTCAATACTGCATAATGCAAGTCGAAATTTTATTACTTTCTTTATCGTTTCAAAATTCACCAACTTTGTTTTCGCCTTTGTTTAAAACTGACCCAGACATGTAATTCCCGGTTGACTTATACCTATTCGCAAGAAATGTTTTGTTGGATCCCTTCCTTGACTTTTTGCCGGTGGCGGGGAAAAGGCCGCAAAAAGTCGGCGGGTGCAATAATATACGCTTTTGTTGATCATAAAAAACTTTTTCGGTCATGTTTTTCTCTATGGCTTTTTGTCTGCAAATATACTGAATACAGTGAGTGAATAGTCGAAATTCGCATCTCGTTTCTTCACGTATAACTTGTACTTGTTGTACCCACATGCCAAACAAGGGCAGAAGGAAACAGTAGCCAAAAACCAGTAAACAAACAAGACAGAAGCCGTATAATCTTGGTTTACTTGTCATGATTTCACCGAGATAAAGTCAAACGAACAAGAGTTTGCAGTTGCATGCAGGCATTGTCTTATGAATCCATGGCTTTTCTCCATAAACCACAAAATGGTCGGAATACACTCGTAAAATGTTTTTGTATTTTACACAACAATTCAGCAGGCTTATGCTTCAGTGGGCACAATCAAAGTCCGACTTTGGGAAGAAGAGCAGCAAGAACAAGCCCCAACCGAATGTCAACAGCGGGATTCAAAAAGGCTGTTGAAATCAGCATGCTGTTTGTTTGTTCTTCTTGTGTAATACACTTGACACGTATATCCGACAAATGATCTCAAGTCGGAGCTTCTTTGGTAGTTGCCACTGAAGTTGCAGTAGTGTAGGAAACCAAGAAGCAAGATTTACATCACCCGTCCCCGCATTGCTGGAGTCGGAAAAGATGAACATCTTATGGAAGGAACAAAGGAACACGACGACTGGAGTCTTTAGCTGGAAGCGAATATATAGTGAAGAAACGCAAGTGACTGGAAAATACGGATAAAAAAGCAAGGCGCCACCGAGTCGAAATGAGTTATCCGAAAATCCGGGGTTGAAAGCAGACACATCTTCAGCCTCCCAGATAGATATATGCAGCATGACTTCTTATATTTGGTCCCAAAATTAAACGCCTTCTAATAGTTACCCGGGTAACTTTGGATAAATTTCACCTATATGATAGTTTCAAAATCATTGAAATTGACGTAGAAATCAGTAAGAATTACACCAGAATTTCGCTTTTGGACGCATTACAATTTAATCTACCATGCTTGCTAAAGCCTACTTTCCCAACTCTTCGCAGGCCCAAACTTCCCCTTGCTCAACATATGTACATGGAGGAGGCAAACTGAGAAAAAATGCGGCTTGCCCCATGCTGTGAGACACAGATTCGCGATTTGTTCTTCAGTTCTTCCCCACTACTGCAGTTTCCTTTTTTCCCAAAAAAATCACACTCTTGAAGGACTTGGTCTGACTGATCTTTATAGCCGAAATGGTCATCATTTCGATAAAAACTAACGTCATAAAATGTGCATCGGAATGCATATATCAGCATTAGAATTGCTGACATTCTTTCCCGGATTCCCACGGCTTATCTTGATACATCCGTACAGCGTACATTCATTGCTTTTGAGCGCTGATTAAATGTCGTATTGATTTAATTATCTAAAAATTTCTCATCGGTTGCATTCAAATTCGAGAATTTTCAAACAAAATATTTTCCTCATGACTACATGGTCATTACAAGTTTAGCTGGTTTCCAGAATCCAGAACCATGTTCAGCCACGTACTTTCTTTGTTCAATTTTCCTTGCCGCTCCAAATAACATACAAAATGACACATCTGGAATCCTCAATTCTTGAATCTTCAACTCTTCTCATACAATCTTCCCAACTGGTGTAATGACTGTAAAGCCTACACAATTCAAGGTTAAACATGCGAGTCAATTTGAGGTTACACACATTTGGACATAACAAGAGAATGCTAATTGACTGGACACCGCAGCTTTTAAATTGTCGTAAAATTTTCGGAGCTTCGTCAGAGCCTGGGAATGGGAACCACATTCATCCAGATTCCTCGCATCTTGAAAACTTTCAAGAATTTTATCCTTCTCAAACCGCAGCAAACCAAGGAAGGATTCTGAAGTTTCTCACCCGTTCCCGAATTTTTCCCGCCAAAACACAAACCGCTATAGAAATCTACCAAGTCTTATGGCTTCTAAATTCTAAATGTTCCAACTGGATTCTAACATGTTCACACACAGACAGATTGATCCGGCAAACATTAGCGACAGTGTTAACTCAACCATTACAAGATGCCGTCTTGATACATGGCGTAACAAGCGTTCACTTAACATTACGCGGGAGAGAATCTCTGCCGAAAAAATCAAGTCAAGAGTAATTCTTCACTCGGATGTGCTTCTGACAAGGGGAAAAGATGCGGACGGAGAGAGAGAGAGAAAGAAACAAGAAAAGAAGAGAAAGTCGAAACCGAGTCAGCAGCATCCCCCATTAACCAGGGAGCGGAACAAAGGCAAAATTCGGGCTTTTACCACCACCGAAGACCGAAACGGGCAACGAGAAGGATGAGGGGCGAAGGGAGAAATACATACAAGAATACAAGGCATGGAAGATGAACAAAAGTGAACATGAGTTTCACTTAGTGGCTCTGAATAGCTGTAGCTTTCTAGTAGTAGAACAAGACGGATAAAAACCGATTTGACCCGGTCGGTGGTGGTGGCGGGAGGAAGAATAAAAGAGGGAACGTGGCGGCAGGCGGAATGATATATCGAAGGAGAGAGGGAGTGACTATGCATGATAGATAGCAACGGACAAGATCAATTAATCAACCCATTGATAGTGTGAGAGATCCGTCCCTGTCAGCTCCTTCCGATCGAACCGAAAAAGACCCGAAATGCCCGCCGCGTTTTGTCTCTTCTTCTTCCCTATATTTTTGCAGTTTCTTGTGAAAAGTCTCCTAATTTTAGTGTTCCACGGTGGTGGCCTTCTGTAGCTTGCAATTTGCTCCTGGACAAACCAAGACGGTTTTTGAAACTTGGGTTACAAATTTTAGACTTCTGATGAATTCATCGGGCTTTTGAATTCCCGCGTCCTTTTGTCCCTATTGACACATCATTGACATCCTGATGAATTTCCATCCGTCCAACAAGGACACGAGCTCCTTTTGGCCCCATCTGCTCGTCTACTGATTGATCTTCAAGATGGATGACTATTCGCAGCTAATGTCTCATTGGCCAACAAACGGTCATTTGTGATCATGTCAATGGAAGTCCCAAAAGTTAGTCAATAGTTACTTGATTCTTCCCTATCCACAAGAAGCTCGCACCAAACCAGCATATCAACTTCAGGTACTCCAAAAGAGAGCCATTTACTTCTTCGGGGTGACCGCCATACAGGCGAAGACCCCTTCACGTGCATACATGCCGACGGAGGCCTTTCTGGTCTTCAATTGACTGACTTGCTGAATGCGTGCTTGGTGAAAGCTCATTTGTAACATTTCGCCGCTTGTCAACTTTGTCGCCAGCCCAGCTTTCTCTGCGATGGCCATCGGACCACAATCAATCAACTCCAGTGACTTTGTTCCAGGATTCCAAGACTTCAAGTCATACTTGACCAGCAACTTCCAGTTCAGCATTTTTGAGAAAACCCTTGCCTTCTTGAACCAGATACAAAAACACAAAAGCACAAACCTCCCACCTTTTTTCACCTGCTAATCACCAAAAACCTCACACCTCCTCAAATACCAAACAAGAATCTAATCAACCACCACCTCAACCTTCCAATTAATTGCAAGTTGCCTGTGTAATCAATATTCAACTTGTTCCTTGATTCCTCATACAGCTTTAACTTCAGTTCGTCTGCTGCAACTCTACTCGTTCAGCGCATATGTAATTTTAGCCATGTTTCCCTAATTGCTAAACAAACGAACCTCACGTTCAGTTAGTTCAGTTCCTTGTATAAAAACAAGCAGCGGGAGCAAATCTATTTATTAACCAACCACCAACTTGAGCTTCTTAAAGCGTTTCAAAGTTAAACTAACTAACATAAAGACACACGTGTGCAGTTTGCAAATTTCTGCAACAACCTGTTCATTAATCGAATATTAATTCAGACGGGAGGAAGCACGTTTGGAATTGGCAAGGAGCCGTCAACCATCCAGTTTTTCCCTACGTCTTATGGCTCTTTAAAATATCACTTACGCTTTGATTCACATATTATATGATAAAGCCAACTTGTTATAATTCTCATCCTTCAATTCTTCACCTAGGATTCATTTTCATAAATCAGAGTCAAATTATGTATTTGCTTGCACAACTTGATTTCCTTTACTGGTCCAGTACATAAATAATATGACGAATGCATCCAATTTCCCTCTTGCTGTTTAATGAAGGGGGTGGGGGGTTACCCCCACCCCTCAAACTACTAGAATAAGGCGTGAATGCATATATATTTACCCCCAAATACTTGAGGAAATGATAAACAACAAGAACCATACAATGACACTACTGGCCAGTTTAAACAACAATTAAAAATATGGGAGTCATTAACGATCTTGGCAACTCCGCCTTTTCCAACTTGTGTTGTGTGGCGGCGGTAGTTTGGCCATTTCGGAGCCGGAGGCTTTGTGTGTATATATTTTATGATGATCATCACAAGAGCCAGAAAAATACTCATGTTGCCAATGGCGCTTTTGGAGCAGGAACATTATTCGGACTGACGCCTACTGGACATTGTCGAGAGGGACGTGATCATCATCCACATCAAATTATTATGACTGCAACATGATAAACTTCAAGTGACAGATTGCCAACTACCAAGCTTACACCCGACCAAGTATGTTCAAAGCGTATCTTACAGCAACACAGCATGTAACAAGGCACGGAAAGCGTTTTGTCGGAGGGCTGATGTCGATTCTTGTTCAACTTTTGATACGAGAAACAACATGGAGATTCTTTATTGTCTTATGCTCATCATGTCCATCATATAAGTTGAGTATGTGTTGTTTTGCAGGGGGAAATTATTGCGGAATGCTAATGCCAAGGTAATTCGTATGCGGGAAGCAAGGTTATCTACACAACAAGTGCAATAAAGTCGAGTCGTATCAAAAATTAATAAGATGGACAACGTTACATCACAGGAATAAAGTCTACAGCCCAAGCACACACCACCTGTTGTTGACCAAATTAAAGCCAGCTAACAATATAACGGCTAACAGTTAGTTGATTTGTTCGCCATTTATCTCCCTTGCAGAATTGCGAATAATATTCATTGACTCCTTGATAACTACGGCAAAGATATATTCAATGAACTTTTGGTAGACACCAAAAGGGAAAAGATTCAAAGCTAAAAAAGTGACATTGACGATGGTGAACCTGACCGCAGCAGAGTATTTGAAAAATGGACCATTGATTCCTTATCGGCACGTTATGTTGGTTGATATACATGTAAAAATTGACATGGATTTTGAACGGGAATTCGTCTTACTTGGTTGTCTCCCAACGATCCTTCCTTCGGCAACAACTTTATGCGAAATCAATTGTTGGTTTGGACATCAATCATTCTCGACTTGTGCAAAGGCAGACAGTTATGGCGGCAGCGCGCGGTTACATTATTATATTCTGTCTTGCTTTCTAACACATATATTTGCACACAAAAACTCGGCTTCATAACCAATTCACAAATGCACAAGTCTACTGGATGGCTCGTCAAATCGTTTTTATCAACAATGAGATCTCTTTTGCACCCGAAACAAGTCATTATTCGGCTGACCCTACTGCACTCCACCTGTCTTCTTCTCCCTCATATATATATATTCAATATTTTCTGCAATGCCTAACCTAATGAACTTTTGAATGAAGGTCGTAAATGACCAAAACATAATTTTGTTGAACGCCATCATAACCACAGCAGCTCAAGGGACTTGAAACCGTTTTATTACACCGACAAGATTTACCGAGCAAGTTGCCGCCGCTTAAGCGCCAGCAGACCCAACAAAAAGTTTGCAAAATGTGCATCCACTTTTTTCCATGCATCCGCTTACATTCATGTTCTGTCCAAATTTTTTACAGCTTTTCGCTAGGACGAACAAACGAGAAAAAGAAGTGAACTTGAGATGAATTTGGTGCACTTGTCCTTTGGCTTTTTATGTCAGACAGAGTTACGCACATGTTGTAATGTAATCAAGTTTTTGTAAAAATCTTAGTTGTTGATATAGGTTAACAATATCGTTGTTAATGGATTTGGTCACAGTGAAAAATCCAAGATTCAACAGCTAATGACGCTTGAACAGGTGATTCAATATAAAAGGCTCGACGGATGGTGAGAAAATGCCGCAAGAGAAATATACAGCTGACACGCCCCCACCGTCGTATTAATCCACTTGGAAACGAATACACCCCTTTTGAAGCTATATATTCAAACGGCTGTTAAAAAAGGTCTTAGGAAATCTGCTGCTTTTTGGGAAATTTCTCTGAAGCTTTGAAGAAGGTGGTGGAACAATTAAGTACCAAAAAGGTCCTTGAAATAACCAACTTGTTAACCTGTCAGTGGTTCAAGGCGAAGCAGAAGAAGTGACTACTTTACTTCCGTATTGGCTTGGCTTTTAAATTGGCAATAAGTGGTAAGCTACCTGCGGTACAAGTACGGCGCAGAGCCACTAAATTATGAAATTGCCCTCTGACCCACGGCGATCTTGAAATGTGAAGTGCCAAGGTAGGTGCCAATTTACGCGTCAACTTCTCGAGCATTTATATAGACTTGCGAATATAGTCTTTCGTGATCGCATCAGAAGCCAGAAAACAATAAAAGACTCCAATAGACTATCCTACAGCCCTGACTCCACCCAAGACTAATGGGTTTATTGTTTCTCTCGCGAATTTTGACGACTGTCGGATGACGATTTAATCTTACGAGAATCCTCGGTTTCTCATGGGATGAGAACGTTAAATGTGATAGCGAAAACCCCGAGTTTACTGGACTCGTAAAAGGAATCTTGAGAGTAGTAAAGTAAGTCTTTAATTATGATTTACGTAAAACGGTCAAAACTTGGTTCAACCTGAGACCTCAACTTCAACAAACTGCCGGCCGGGAAACCGCTAAAGAAGCTACAAAAAAGCTATCAAATGTCAACTTGAACGATTATCTCTTGGTGTATCATCTCGTAAAAACGCTTGTCAACAGCACATTAATCTGAACTCTGAACCATGTTCTGAAGGAGCAAGAGGACATTCCCAGGGTTTTGGTTTCGCAGGAAAAACTGGTCGTGGACAAGTGGACATTTAGTGAGCTGGTCAACGACGACAAGTCGTAAAAGAGTAATTGATTAACCCGGCATCTCAACAAACACTCGTTGAAAAACGCTGAATATTTTTCAACTTTTCGCAAAGCCAATGAAATCAAAGTACTGATAATAACTCTTGCACACACGTATATGTCTGAAGGATATCATGATCAAAGATCATAAAAGTGGCAACGATTACCCGCAGACTGACTTGAACCGAACTTCTTCTTTCCACCTTGAGCTTTATTTTGTGGTGGTTTCTGAAGACCTCGTTGGTCATCATATCCAACTGTTACGCTCTCCTTTAACTAATGACCTTTTGGCATCTTGAATTACGATCGTATCTCAGGACCTGAGCTCCATATTAAACGCTCACAGCCAGAGCCCGCCTAGCGCACCACGACAGCCACGACTTTTGAATGCTTTCCATACTACTGGATCCGTCTCAACTATGCAGAATGAAGACATAATCGTAAAAATTAATGGCGCTGATGATGATCCTCGTTCCTTCTTGTTCGTTCACCAAAGGTTTGATTTTCGATCAAGACATTTCTGCTCCTTGTGAATCATTAAAATATGTAATTTTTCTTCCAGTCTCACCTGTTTATGAGCGTAGTCAAGTGCTAACATGCAATCGTTGACTGAGTTGATGCCTCCAGGATTTCCATAGCCGTTTTCACCCTTGATGCCCCCAGAGCCGAGACCTGAAGAACCGGAAGATCCGATGGAATTGTGGTGGTGGTGACCTCCGTTCGAGTAGTGGCCGTGATGGTGGTGACCACTGAAACCAACAGCGGCAGCGGCCGCTGCCGCTGCAGCATCTCTGATCCAAGGGTACATTTTTCAAAGAGTTTAATATTATCAAAGAACTTGAAATATCACTGGTTTTTAGGTGTAGAATCCATAGATTTTTCCACTAAAGCTTCATAAGTTGGTTCACCACATTGCCACCATGCTGGATTTCAATTGCACAGATAATAGAGCACGCGGAACTAGAAAATGTATCTAATGGAACACTGGAACTGGGTGCATGTCAGCTAGAACAGTAATTTCTTATTTGGGTTTTGGGGATAAATGTACGATTGTTTGCATACAAACAAACACAATGAGATGGGTTTCTAGACGCGGCTGGAAATAGGCGGGAAACTGTGTGGCTGGTCGTGATTGGTTTTCGTGAATTTAAATCCGTTCCCGCTTCCGCTTTAAAGAAATATTGTTTGTTATTGTTTACATCCTTCGGAGATGCACTGTCCGTGACTAAAGTTCTTACGGAGTTTGCTGGAATAATTGCAGCTTTGTTGTTGTCGAAGTTGACTCACTCGATGGAAGTTCTGGAAGTGCAAGCGAACGAGTACTTGGCTTTGCGGATCAGAAATGTTTGGCGATTTTCCAATCTTTGGTAATTGACTGTAATTCACTGCAGCGAACTAAATGCAGTTGGAATCAGTATCGATTCTTCACAAAGCACTGGATTGGAACTTAATCTTGTGTGAATTTTTTGTTTTCAGATTGGCTGGAGCCAATTGCTGGAACTCTGGAAGTGGCTTCGAGCAGCAATTTCACTTTGCTGGAGTCTTTCGGACTGGAGGGATAAAGCACGTGGTTTGTAAGAAGTTGACTCTTTTTGGAAGACTTCCGTGAGGAATTGCTCGAACCTCTGAAAAACGCCGGTGAGTTTTTGAACACAATAGAAAAGAATGAATGTGATTGCGGTAGGTTTTGTTTTGCGGATGTTTTATATAAATGAGCTTTTTCTTTACAGACAATACAGGGATGCTTTGGTTGCAAGTACTTTCTTGTTGGATGGAAACGGTCGGAATGGCAGGGAAAAGACAGAAGCAGGAGGTTGTTGTTTCCAACAAAAAAGTCACATGTAACTACAAGAAACGTAACAAGCGAAGCTTGCTTCACAACTGGTCCCAGGGAGGTTTGCCGCTACTTGCTTGGCTCTCCTGTGGGCATCTTCACAAGATTCAAGATTCACACAAGATCAAAACGTAAGAAAGAATATAAGGGAAAACATGTGGGGATGAATCTACAACATTTTCATTCTCGTTCAACAACTTGAGAGATATCGCCACTACGAGTTTTGTACTAATCGTCCGATTCTTATTCCAGCAGAGCCCGATGTTGTCCAGGCTCCCGTTGATGTAGGCCCAAGCTGCTGGAACATTACAGGATCATGAGTATGAGAATGGGGATGATGAAGCTGGAACCTAGAAAGCTCTCCCGGGTAGGGAAAGCAATGCTGGAGAGATTCATCCCCCGCAATGCTTTGGGGTAAGGTTGGACTCAGATCCGCACATGTGTTTCTTGCGAAAGAATCGGTGTTTGAAATGATTTTTCTCTATTTTTTATAGCACCATCATCAAGATTTTTCCACGAGGTTATCGTCGTTTCAAGTTTCTGTGTAGTAGATATGGTAGCTGTGAAGCAATCACATGAAGATTTTAATAACACCGTCATTTGTCACGGTTAGTTCCGAATATCAAAGCTACTTCCATACACGATTCGATGGCGAAAAACAATGCGGAAATGAAGCTTTTTATTTACAGACTAACCAATGGCCTGGGAACGTTCTGAATGTACCCTCCTCACTCAAGAGTGTTTAAGGAACAAGTTGAAATTGAAATGGAATATCTCATGGGAGATTTTTAAATTTGGGAACACACAAGTTCCAGTAAAAAACCAGGCGTTAAGCTTGATCGCTCCCCGCAAGATTCTATTCTCATCATTGGCGGACTTGTACTTGAAATGTTCGGCCACCATCGTAGTTATGCCACAGAAGCAAAATGTAATGATCAACGTGGATTCCTAATAGCCCTTAAATGTGTAAGCTTCTGAAGGAGTTTTATTGCTCCATATTAATCTATATATACACGTCAAAGTTTTCTCAACAAAGTAATTCGGGTAGGTAAAAAACGCGGGAAAAAGTCAGGCTCGCGACCAAAATCACGACATGATAATGGGCGAGTGTGCGGAAAAAGCTGGGAAAAGTTTATAATGGCAAAAACGGGCCGTTTTTCACCTCCAACTTCTTCTTCTTCGTTGAAACGTCAAGTTTGACAAATTCATTCAATCGGGTTGGACGTCCGACAAAACGTAAGTTTATTCCGATGAATCAGTCCAAAACACTGTAAATTGCTCTTAAACTTCCAACAAAGATGTTAAATTCGTGACTCAAATTACAGGTGACAGGAGGAAATCAACAATGCGACAGCTTTGGGTGGCTTAACCAAGTGTGTTGACGAGGTAATTTTCATTTGTTCCCGGCACGAGATGACCATTTGGAACATTTGGTACGTGCTCCTGATTAGCTGCGAGATTACAAAAATTGTACAGAGGACTTTGTGCATAATTTTTCAATTGTTTCTTCGCCTTGTAGAAATTGATAAAGATTATTGTTATTAGGTTCCGGCAAGAATTTTCTCACATGAGCCCATCATGTGTGTGTCAGGTTGATTAATCCAGGTGATTGTGCCGATGTGGGCGCAATTTCTCGGAGGACGACGAAAGCTCTTTCCTGGTCAGTCAGCAGCAGCAACAGCAGCAACAGTAGTGCTTAATGGTCCGTATAAAAAATTAATTGATGCTGCAGACGTAACAACAACGTCTATGCAAACTAGCTCTCTGGAAACCAAGAGAAGATGGAGGATAATAATGATTGTGAAATTTTTCACAGAGAAATCCATCATCATGGCATTGGCAATAATGCAAAGGAAAACGGTTCGGGGAAGAACAAGGGGCAGCATTACTATGGCCAGCGTCGGCGAGACCAGAATAACGATTGCTCGTTAAGACCGGCTGAGAATAAGTCACAAATCAGATTGAAAATTGGTTTGAAATTGGCGGAACGAGGTAGGAGCAGCAAGTTAGCAGGTAAAGAGGCATTAACGTGGGGGGAAAGAAGAGAGAAATGGTAATTTTATGATTTTATTCGGTTTTTGTACAGGGGATACACCATGTGATTTGTAACCCCGATATCAACAAGACGAGCTGCCAAGGATTCAATTATCCTCGATATCCAACCCTGATAACACCTTTCAGAAACAAAGATGAGCACGTACTGACTTGGGACTCAAGAACTTGGACTTCCATGTCCGCTGTCTCACGTTCAAAAGTGCTCCTCTCTAATACGTCAATCTAATTGCCAGTTTAATGCTTGTTGTTATGCAACTTACGCTATCGTCTCTCCTGTTCCATCATACAAAATGGCCCGCCTGAGTTCTCGGAGCGGGAGGAAACCA
The DNA here is from genome assembly GCA_034698345.1 of Sphaeridia pumilis. Classification (NCBI taxonomy): domain Eukaryota; kingdom Metazoa; phylum Arthropoda; class Collembola; order Symphypleona; family Sminthurididae; genus Sphaeridia; species Sphaeridia pumilis. The sequence goes on from JAQGBJ010000258.1 coordinate 42,537, forward strand.
CAACTAAAATTGCTAAAAGGTGAGTTGCCATTTTCTACGAGACGCCAGTGTTCTGCTCTGTATTCTGAAAAATTTGTAATACTGAATCTTGGTATGTTTAGACGATGCAACACAATGACGGAGTAATCATCAAAACAAGTCGCTATTGTTATATCGATGGATCGGTGGGCAGAAGGATGAATGGAACAAAATAATCGTTATTGATTCTAATCTTTCGCTAATTTTACACTTGGTGATAACATCACAACTCCCTTGGGCTTCATGGGCAAGAAAAAGAAGAAGATCAAGAACAAGACTGTGGTTTTTCAAAGCCGATCGTATCTCCGTATCTTTTGATTAGCCTTCTATGGTGTTGATGTAATCTTGCGGATAATCTGCAATTATCTAGGTTGTAAAATGTCCAAAAGTTTCAGGCAGGTAGTCCAGGGCAATATTTTTCAGTTTCAAGTTGATTCAAGAGTAGCTTTTCGACATTTGCGGCCACTGTATATACGTGAACACTTTTCTGGTCGAGCGGCCAGGGTTTGTTTAAGGCGTGCTGTACCGGCTTCTTGAGGTGAAACAGATTCTTGCAAGTCTTCTTATCGGACTACGTGCGTGCTACACACCTGTAATTTTGTAGCCCATTAGATTTTGTCCAACATTATATATCTCTGACGTCGTCTTTAGTATATATTGCTCATCCATACTTTGGATTCTTCTTCGAATTTGTATAAATATTTTACCGTCGAGCCTCAAGGGTTTGCCATTTCAAATCAACACTTGTAAACGCTCATAGGCTCATGTAGCAAATAATTTAAATTCGACCAGCCAGGTTAGATTCAGGTAGCAGCTCATCAAAGATACAATACTCTGACAGAGCAAGAAAGTCAGAAATCAAAAAGGTTTTCTTCGATAAACTACAAACCACCTCCATCATTCATGGACCATCAACCACAGAAGAGCAATCTTTGCGAAAAATACCTCCGTTTGCAAATTACATGTTAATTTCGCAACATCTTGCGGCCAATTGAAGCCCATCCAGTCGGCTCATCTTGCGGTTTGTAACGACAGGAAGTCTTTGATTTCAGCCTTACAGCTCCTTATAAATCGGTGAGCAATTTTGCCTGTCCATTTGTAAAATGCCTGTCGAATAACGCATGAACGTGTGTATAAACTCATTTGTCTGTCCTTGTGTAACAGAATCCTTGCTGACTGACTTGGGAAGAGTTTGATGAAACGACCGAAGAAGAAGTCCATACCGCACTAAACCGAGAGAAACATCTACACACACACACACATGTTACGGTACGAACATTATCCCCGGCTTAATGATAGCAGACAGGTAATAATAATACAGGGTTTCATACGGATTACACACACGTTCTGTGCTCACGTGAGCGTAAAGTTTGAAGACCAATCTTTTTGAATGTACAAAATGGTTTGAGCAGACAAACCTCCGTTGGAAGTTGCCGGAAGTCTTCGGGAAGCAATCACTCGGCCGGCTCCAAGCTTCTGCTTCCTCGGCAGCTTCGATCCGAAGTCTGAAAGAAGAAGGTGATGACAGGAGCGTCAAGTGCCGAGAGTCCACCAAAGAGACGTTCACACGTTTTCGGTATCAAAATGATCGATTAAAGCGAATTTGTCACGCTGTGGTGAGAAATGATGAGATGCGGATCGACACGGATGATATGCATAACAGCGGCCAAAATCCACAAGAAACAAACAAGGACGTGCGGAAAGAGGAAGGCAATGCTGCTGTAACGCTGTCCAAGTCATTTTCAAAAAATTACATCATGACAGTGCCGGATTTTCCAAGGAATCAGAAAACGGACTCTTTATATTGTGTGCGTGGAAGAAGGTCATCATCTGAAGCACATGTTCCGGAGCAAAGATTAAGAAGCGTCAGCGTTGTCGCCGCCGTCGTTTATGGCTGCGAGGAAAGCCTAATCAACTATGGGATTCGCTGCCATTTGCTATACTTGCCGAGCTGCACACCTTCAAAAAACTCCATAGCCAATCCGAGCGACGCAAAACCTCCCAACACGATAAGTAACTTATGAAAGATGCAATTCCTTTATCAACGTCATCTTCTTGAAAGTCCAACAATATTCGCCATCATCATTGTACAGACAGGTGCACCACCTGAAAAAACCCGTCCCATCCTCGTAAAAGCCAAAGGACAAACACCAACTTCTAATGAGCATTTGACAGTGTCATTTCACATGTGTGATTTACAAGACCGACGAGAAGACTCCCAAAGGATTTCAAAGACTCAACAAGAACCGTCAAACACGTAATACGTCTTTCTCAACAGAAATACTTGCTGCAATGATTTACACCCTGTACATTTATTTCTCGGGATAGTCAAAAGGTCGTTCCGTTTCGTCATCAACGGCTCCAAGCAGCATTGGGTCTATCAAGAAGAAGACTATCAAAATGACGTACTATTTTATAGCCTAATGTGGAATAGCATGTGATGATGATGATGATGATGATGAGCCAACTTTTTATACCCTTGAAGCCTTGAATGTTTACACTTTCATGTCCCAGCTAAACGTTCTTCGCCTTGTTCTATGCTTTTGATTATGACATTGTGAATTATTATGTTTGGGCTTAAGTGCAAGCGAAATGCTTAGTTACAATTTACTACCAACTTGACTGGCTCTCTTTTCCTTGTACAAGAGTTTGAACAAGTGTTTCGACGCTATATGCTCAGCGTGGAGTCAACATGTTAACCAGTTCGGTTTTTTCTCAAGTGCCAAGGGTCATGGAATGGTTGTAGTTTGTTATATGGAGCTTTCGTCATGTAATTTTATATAGAGTAATGGAAACAAGCCGTAATTGCAGCTGGATTCAAGATGCTGTCTTTCTTGTGTGTCCTTGTAAGTTTTCTGATGCTTGAGCTTATGCCTTAGTAATGTTCCACTAGTCGACAATTTAAAGAATGCTCAACTATGTATTCTTAAGTAAATTTAAGAATGTTCCAGGAATTCAGTACTGCGGAAGGGGCAAGAATCCTGACCAAGATATCCAAAATTACAAGCAATTTCAATTTCGAAGCTGTAAAGGCTCCAGGGTGACGACTATCCACAAAATTCCGGCTCCGATGGCTACCCAGATCCATCTCGATACTTCATTAGCGGTCGGCTATTTGTCGCTAAGCGACGATGTTGGAAGTGAGTGAAATATTTGGAATAAGGTGTAAATAATAAGTTTTGTAGTGCTATAACAACATTTACATTGTCGCTAATTTTTGAAAATATCTTTAGAACGCTACATGATAGTCCAAAAAGACGATAAGACTCTGGTCGGGAAACTTGCGACGGTCGACCATTACGGAAACGTCATCCTCCAGAACGCCGTCGAGCGGCTGATCATCAAGACGAACTCTGGTTACCTGTATGGAGACATTCGTATAGGCTGCATTCTGGTCAGGAGCGACAGCATCGTGTTGGCTTGCGAAATGGTTAGTCGATGCACTAAACAGCTTAAAGTGTATCTCTGAAAGCAAAACATGTGGAAACTAATTCAAGGTTATTTTTTAAGGATCCGACCCTTGAAGAACAACAATTCTACTCTATGAAAAAAGTAGCGCCTGAAGACATTCTCGCCTACCAGAAGGCGGAAACTGACGCCAAGGACGCCAAAGAAGCTGCTCTGATTCAAGGAATGAAGACCCGAGGCATATTTTGTCGGTCAAAACCATCTTTATTCGACGAATAATATATTCTAAAGTTCGTCCTAATACATGTTCAAATTACCTTGAAAGACTCGGATAAATTCGCAAGTGTGACAGTAAAATGAGACATATGTGAGAAGAAAGGTAATCTATCAATTCCGACGAGTGTATTACTACATATACTTTATCCACACTCTTCCTTTTCTGATCAGTTAAAAGCTATATGCTATACCGGTATTCTACTCTTCCGAGGCACATTTCAAGTTTATATACTGACTATTCCATCAAACCTCAGCTACTTAATCCCCACAATAGTTACTCTTTGTACACAAGGTATAAAAGAAGAGTAGCATTAAAGACTCACAGCAACACTCAATCACCTATATAGAAAGAAACCACGCACTTGCAATTCCGAGTCTACCAAACGTTATCATCAAAATTATAGCTACACATGTTACAAAGTACATTTGTGTTCAATAGTTATTAGCTTCCTGAGACCTTGTGGAACCACAGTTTCTTTGGTAGGATTACCGCTGATGCTGTCCCAGAATCGGTGACTTTCCCCCGTTGCTACCGTCACTCTCCTCGTGGTCAACCCATCCTACTAACTGTAACTCTTCCATTGTATTACCCTCAAACGAGCCTACAGAAGAAGACTGCTGAGAAGATTCTTGCGATGAAGACTGTGAAGCTTGAGGCTGCACCACATCCATCGGTTCGATGTCGTCGCACGGCCCTCTCTTTCCACTAGAAGTATTTTCCAACTTTTCATCATCTGACTCTTCAATTTCCATTTGTTCGATTCCCTGACTTGCGCCCGTGTTACTTCTTTTACTAGTATTCAGACTGACATTTGCAGGTACTTGTATAGCCGATATTGATTGGATCATCTGTGGTGTAAACAAGGACGGCGAAGGCTCTTCCGCCACCGGTGGCAGCTTGAACGAGCTTGCATTGCCCTGGTGGAGCTTGGAACCTGCAAATACACATGAGAAACGGTTTTAAAATGTACATTTTCAAGTCCATCAACATCAACACTACCGCGCTCCCTTCTCCACCACTCCACTAATAGCCCATTACACTGATGAGGGTCCATTTCTCACCCGGTGCAATTAATGTCACCGCAGCAGGTATTACATCAAAAAGCCTACAGCCTACAATATTATACACAGTCTCCAATTTGTAATCATTGACAGCTTCAATCTTCATCATCATCTCCGCCTCCTACATTAAAATCTCATAATGGCAAACAATACAATCGTACATGTGGACGGAATCGGCGGCCCAACCCCTTTGAGAACAGTAGCTACCACGCTGAGATTTGAGATTCAAGACTATACAAGCTCGTCTTCCTCCTTCAAGTTCCAAACGAGTAAGACAGAAGCCTCCAGAGTTAATTTGCCAAGGCGCCATACTAGATTAAACGCCGTATTGTCAAAAGTCTCTTGTTGTTACGCAACGACGACAATCTACCTACATTGCTTTCTTTCGACTTTTTTTGTCCAGACAAAAATACAAAAACTACATGACCGCCGTGGACAGTTAAGGTATACATTATAATGGCTGGTGGACTGTGGACTTGATCATCATCTCGCCGACAAGGATTCTGTCAGTACGGATAAATACACTCCAGGACGTCTTTGATTACAAGAGCTACTGTAGAGTTCCATAGAGCTTCATACAAAAGGGTCCTTCTTTTCTAACAAAAGCAAGTCTAGAAAACTTCAGAGTCCCTTGAAACGCAAACCAAAAGACCTCCCCGGACCAAGGCGTAAATTAACAGTAAATTAGCTTCACACTTTGAAAATTAACATCGACTTACGAGCAAACCCGGTCTCCTTCCTCTTAGTCTCGACGACGTCTTCCGGATCATAAGAACTTGCAGCGTCCGTCTGAAACATGGAAAACAAGTCGATTAAGCATACAAGTTAAAATCAAGTCTTGTTCAAAATTGAACAGGAGCAGTAGCAGTCTTCCCCGAAGCCATCAACGCCACAGAAATCACATTGCCATAATAAATTCGAACATTCCGCATTGCTACACATAAGACTTGAAGAGGCAGAAAAACCGTGGGAACTCACAAGATAACAGATGCGTATCAGGAAGCCGATTCCAATGTGCGGAATCTGCCACCACGACACAAGTAGTCGTCGATTCAACAGTGCATTAAAAATCCACTCTTTCCTTGCCATTTAATTTCATTTTTCATTACACACTCACATTCATACATATATCCTGACTTGGTCCTTGAGTATTTTTCCCTCAATTTTGTCAACGTCAGCGAGCCCAACATTTTTCAACTTCCCAGAATCATTTCTATCCTCTTGCTAACATCTTAACTGACTAAATCGGTGCTTTACAAAATCTTGGTTGCAAAAATTGTCATTAATCACCGGACGTAGTACAAACAAACAGCACACGTCCGTCCATAAAGTCCACCTCATTTCGAATTCACAAACATCAGATCATCAGGTCTCTGTATTTACAAACTTGCTCACGAAGCAATTACAGATATTTCGAGTCCAGCTGAACTGAACGTGATGTAGTTCATCAAACAGAATTTAGCACGTTCGCTATTCCAAGACTTCCATATTAAACAAACATGACGACGAAAGCGCCCTCACTCATCATATCGCAACTCGTTCATTTATGTATGTACAAACTCATCCGGCGTTTTTACTGCCCTCGTCGTCGACATGGTCGTTGTAGTCGTATTCAACCCTGCAATTATAACTAAAAGCTTCCTCGTCCTCTGACCATTTCAACATAATCCAAGTCTTTGCCCTCGTAAACGTACATTAAAAGACACGTAGGACGACAAGCAAAATGGCGGTCAGTCTTTCCAACATTTTCCCAGCCTCCTTCTATTCATCCATCATATTTAAACGTTATTACAAGTTTAACGCCAAAAAGAAGTCGTCGCTCCGCTTTTGTCTTAAAAGCATTAAAAAACTATCATCCCCATGCTCTCTCTCCCTAATAATTTTTCGGTAATTTTCCTCACATTCTGCAAAGGGCGCGACAACTTCCCCGTAAGTACTTTTGCCTCACTGCAATACAGTAATTACATCTGTAAAGAAACAAAAAATTATAACTCTCAACAACAAACATTAACTCATAAATAATAGCGGCGACTCTACCGTAGTATGCACACATATCTCCGAATCATCCTCTTGAAATCTTGTCCGTCTTCAGGTCGAGAGCTAAAAGCTCTTCTTCCTAATGTCTTTTCGCTATTAAATTAACGTCTTGTCTCTCGCAAAATTGTGAGCGAGTTTCATTCCTTACTTGAAACATTTCTTCCGATAAGACCAGCGTATCTAACTTCGCTTTGATTAGATTTGGGTCTGAATCTCCTCTGCGAGCATCACAAAAATAAGGACCTCCGAGAAGGTCTTTCGCTTAAACCAAATTAACTCTAAACCAGTTGTGCAAACTGCCCTCATCGCTTAAACCGTCTGGCCTCCGTCTAGCCATTTAAAGTAACAGGTCAACCCGCATCATCATCAACAGCTTCCACCAAAATGAAGTTCCCGGAACAACCATAACTAACTGGTTTCTCTCCAGATTCTGCCGCCTCTTTCCTCCATTTCACCAACACTAAAAAGATAATGAGTAGTCAAAATTGTATTTACTCTACTTGGCCATACTTTATAATTATAAGAACCAGTGGCCATAGAACCGACGTAAATCAGCCAGGTGAGACGACGGGCCCTGAATGTAAATTACTAGTCTGCCAAGTCTCCTCATGTTAAACGTCTACCGACAGACGCCGGACTCAATGGACCATTCAAAGTCCATTAGGCCGATCTGGAACCTCGGACATTTTGTTCTTGCTGTGCGTCGATTGTTGTCTTTCTCCAGGCTACAAATTAGTAAAGGAGAGAAGATTTCACAACAACCCTTTTGTGCCTCTTTGAAAGGAAAACCACCCTCTGTCCTTCCTGACCGACAACCAACTACTCTCAACTTTTAACAATTCAAATGACCAGGAATTATTTCGATTCGAAAAAATTCAGCTGAGAAAGGTCCAGAGAAAAATTCGAGGGAATCCGCACACAAGTCAAATGATGAATTACTATTCTCAAGAACCAACAAAGTTACGCTTCCCTGCTTTTGCTTTCTACCCCCAGACTTGCAAGTATGTACGAACCCGGAGGCGGTTGCTGGGCAATCCGTCATGGAGATTTCTCGCCAT
>JAQGBJ010000259.1:0-50322 GCA_034698345.1 Sphaeridia pumilis
GTCTTCACGACCAGTTTGAATCTGCGAATCCACAAGAAACTTGCTCATAAAGGTACAACTTCCCCAAATTTGCAATGAAATAATGTGCTGAGCTTACCAAGTCCTAAATTTTGTTGTTTACTTTCAGGCGCTACAGGCTCACTTCCTTTTTCGTGTCCTGAATGCAACAAGGACTTCACGCTGGAAAAAGATTTGGCAAGGCACATGGTTAAGCATTCAAGTAAGTTATCAAATTTATACAAGCTTTTACCTATTGAGTATTTTCTTATCAGAATTAACTCACCTTTTGACTTCTTTCTAGCTGTTCCGAACCGACTCCAATGTTCCCTTTGCCTGCTAAGCTTTGCTCGGTCGGACAACACCAGGCGTCACATCAGAATTGCCCACAAGGTGGTCCATGTCCCCGAAGATCTGATCATCGAGTTGGATCCTGAAGTTCCAGTTATTGAGTCCGTCTGCTCTCTGGCTCCTGCTTTGCAACTTCCACTGTCAGCTGCTGAGCAATCAACTTCAGCATCGTCGACCAATGAGGATCAAAACAACACTCTGGAGCAACCCTAGCACTTCTTCAATCAAACTACTGTTCAACTTCATCCTTAGTCTCAGCTTTTTGTTAAATCAGCTGATTATCACACAGTGCTTCATTTAATTTATCTATCGCAATGTTAACCGCTCAGCTATTAATAATAAAACTCAGTTGTTCCATCACCTATCAAATTTGAATTTCGGCAGGTCACTTTTAATTCACTTTATAGCTTTAATTCCAATCCACAACAATCACCTATTTCTCAATTATGAATCCAATGTTTACAATTTGATCATATGTGGCACAATAACACGGCAGCGCCGTAAACGCTCTTCCGGAAGAAGCTTCACGGCAAAAATAGTCTCTGCTCAGCACCAAAATTTCCGGAAATGCCCCCCGGTAACCATTTCCGTTAACAATTTTCTCCAGGTCTCCAAACTCGAATTTTCATGTTCCGGCGGACAGCAACGGAGACAGATCTCCGGCGCTCGCAATGCTAAAGCCCTTACGTAACCTCATCAACGGTCAATTCATCTGCAGATCCAACGTGAATTCAAAGCCCCGCGCGCAACGGAAATGCACCTCCACCCTTTAGCATTACGCTCTACCGGAAACGTTTTTGCCGGAATCAAATCTGATAGTATTCCCGGAAGCTCAGACCAAATTGTCCTGCCGGGCACCTTGCGTGAAATCATTACCGAGGAGAGAGAGAAATTGATCCGAAACTGATTTTTCCATTTCACTACTTATTTCTGTACATGTATGACTTTCAAATTAAATTGCAATTCCCTTGAATGCATCATTGTCACCCACCACCGCAATCAATTCTACTTTTTTTCAACTTTCTCACCAGTCTGCTGCACCATTGAACCCGTGAATAAAAAACTGTGCTTATAAACGGCTTTAACTGTAAATTTATCTTCATGCTGCAAAATACTGCATGCCTTTTGTTTCAGAAAAAACGTTGGTTTAACTTACCCGATGATGTTTAGCTTTTTTGTATACAATTTGAGGGCTGCTGGCGACATGATCTTCGGCCAAGTTGCTCATTGTTGGGTAAGCGCAGATTCGCAACATTTTTGAATTCGCACCCACAGCAAAGAATTTGCCTGACGGATGGAACTCGGCGCATCGGATTGCCTGGACATCTTCGATGGTTGAAACGGGCATGAATTTGGGCTTTGCAGCTCCGGGGCTGGATCCGCTTTCATTCTGCAATTAAACAACATCAAAACATTAATAAATGTATTTATAAAGTGTCACCACTTGAAGGTATCTTATCAGCATCGTTTTCACCAACTGACGTCACTGCCACAATAGGCTGTCGCAAAAGTGCGTAAACCTCATTGAATAATAAAAATAATTTCTCGCTACATGTGGCTAAAGGGTTGAAGCCGCAAAAGCTGGTGGGGCGTCCCATTAAACTGACGGTACTTTTGTAAATTCTTGAAATAATGGCCGTTTTGGAGAATAGTGGAAATTTTTATGTGATTGACAAAAAGAGCCAAAAAGTGTTGTTGATCATACCCTTCTTCTCACGCAGTATTTGCCTGCTTTGCAGCCACCGCCGTTTTTGGCTTGAGTCACTTTGGAAGTGTTCATTGTGAGAAACCACTTGAACAATATCGGCTACTACTGTGTGTAACAATGAAAACCGAAATGGCTCCCTTCCGGTCTCACGGGGGTAAAGCAAGCACAGACACGTGGAAAATATTTCACAGCGGGTTCAATTCTGCACTAAAGGGTTTTTAAAAATTTTGCTGGATCCCAATCATGATTGTGTACGAGTGACAAGTTTTAGAATGGACAAACTGGCAAGCGGAGTATCGGCTTAACTGTCCTATGATACAAAATTTACACTAGGCTATTTATAACCTCAACAAAACACGAAACCACAGAAGCGTTTCAGTTATTGGCAAATAGTTGAGTCAGAGGTGCAAATACACACACCTGATTGACAAAGTTCGCAACGCTACTACTGGAAATGACAGCGTTCGGTGAAACTGGGAGCGAATCTCTATGCAAGTTTGTCCTTAGGGCTGATTAGATAAAATGAATGCCGCAATGGCTAGAATCTAGTATTTTCTATCCACAAAGCTGGCACTACTAGCTCCAGGAGATTTCCCACTAGCTGACTGTGCAAATGACGTTTCAAGATCAAGTATCGTAGGAGACACACAAATAAATTACACTGTTCAAACACACGTTTGGAGTGGGTGAGAGAAGAAGAGAGCATAAATTTTTATGCAATTTTAGCGATAATATGCATTCGTTATTTATGGCAACGCGTTTCCTCTTCTGCCCACCCGCATACAACTTGCATTACACAAACAACATTACGCCTTTGTATAGCTACAAATTACTCATGTTCTTCCAGGTGGAACTGGAGTCTCAGCAGATCATGTTTCACGACGTACACGATGAGGAGATGAATTTCCATTTCGCAAATTGCAACAATCCCAAAGACCAGAATATATATATTCCAGTATTTGCTCTTGCAGCTCAGCGCTATGATCACATGTATATTAAATTGGTTTCTATCCATCATCACGTTCTCACTCAGTAGTAGTCAACTTATGTAAGTTAATTTTCGCGGATCCTCCTTCCTTCATTTCCTGCGAATGATTACATGAATATAAATACACGAATATAGTTTGAGCACAAGTCGACGAAAAGTTTCCACTTGACGGATTTCATGTGTACATTGCAAATTCACATATATGTGGCTTGCGAATTTTTCAACATGATGTCATCTTCATCAACATCTGAATCATTGATGTTGGTTGGAAGAGGTGCATCTTGTAAATAAAAACGTTTTTTTTTAAAAACAAGCCACCGCATGCCGACAACAGGTAAAAATAAAAATATAATCTCGTTAGCATGCGCAAAAGCGAGATGGGACAGGAATATATTTTTTTGCAACCTGCTGCTGATGATGGTCAAGTAATCGCCGCACCCAACAAAAGGTAAGCAAACTAAACGACAGCGGATAATTTATGTTGGTACGTGTCAACTGCAAGTTAACTTTGCTAAAGATGCAAGTTTCACCAAAAATTCCAACAAGTCCAAAATATTGTTGTAAGGCATAAACCAGATATTGAGCACGAACTTTTGGCGTCCATTTAAATTTTAAATCGTAATTACTCGTGTTTTTAGGTGTGTTCTCAGAGGAGACTGTGCAACAAGTCTTGAGTTTATATTATAGCTTGAGTCACTTTTTGAGTATTGGTGTAAGAAGGTGTGCTAAAATGTGAAATATGCAATCGACGACCGCAAGTCAGCAGGATGTCAGTTCAAGAAAGTTTGACAAATTTCAGTCAAAATTGCCACGATAATTACTGACTGACGATGGAGAGGAATGTGACAAGGTTTCTGAATTAGCCAGCATACAAACTTTAGCGTTTCTTCTTCCTCTTTTTAAAATTGCTCAATCAAGCCATTATGCCTTGTGTCACGGTCCGCAACGGACATGACGGACCATAAAGCAAGGCATGACACAAGAATTATGAAACTTGTCGATCATTGACGACAGGGCTCCTGTAGTGGTGGGATTGATGGGAATTGATCATGTCTATTTTGGCATGTATATTTATTTACGCAATTTAAATAGGTAGCAAAATAAAAAAGCAACGTCCATCATCAACTAGAGAAGATGATCAAGATGGGAAAAGTTGCAAGGTTTTTTTTCTTGGTAAATTCGTCGTTATAATAAAGTTAGCCACCGTTTTGACAGCGCAGGTAAAGTGCGAAAGTTTATATGGTCGAGTTTGTATTCAAACTTGTGCCATAGGCTATTATGCGCCATTGAATGCAACTATGCCCTGTGTTGTTGTTAAGATCACGTTCATTTATAATACGTATATCATTATTATTATTACGCGGTATTCCAAGTGCCCCACCTGTCCCGTGGAGGTGCATTTTGTTATTTTCCTCTCTCAATTTGACATTTTACCTCCTGGCATCAAGCCACACAATTACTTTCTATTTCATACATTATACAGGCAACAATAGCCATAATGGCACCTGGTTAGGCACGGACCTTTAAAACTTGTAAAGGTACGGTTTAATACGCTAAATATGAGGTCTTTATCGGACAGTACATTTTTTTCGCGCTTTATTGGGCCTGCAGGCAGAATGTATCCATTATCGTCGTGCACTTGCGTGGGAAGATCCCTGCAGGGATATTTTATGAATCATATTGTGCCAAGTATTATATTATATGAATGTGATTTTGGCTCCATCAAGACTTGATGAGATAGAGGAATCAAAAGGGCAAGTATTCAAGTGTCACTACTTTCCTACATGTCATAGTCTAATCAAAATTAAATTTTTACATGTCTTTCATTTCGAAATAACAGAAGCAAATAACTGGAAATGGAACGGAAGTATCATTGCAGAATATTATTATTGCAAGAAGCATGTCTTTTGCCGCCCATAACTTTTTCCTATGGAAGAAGAAGATCATTGATCATGACGAAGGAAGTTGTGTTGAAAGTATAAATTAAGCGAGGCCGAAACAATGACAGTAATGTCACCACGTAACGTTGTTAATCATGGGGCAGGTTGCAGTTTCTTTGCATGATTGCAAAGGCATGAGACAGGAGCCGGTGGTGAAAAGAGGCTTGTTAAACAAGGCTAATAAATCTTGTCGTGATTGCAATTTGCTAACAACTAACAAGGAGCAGAAGCATAGTGCATACAGCATAAGACTTGAACACAGTTATAAATGAGTCTTAAATGGCTTCCAAATTAACGAAATTAGAGTATACATTTTTTGCTCCCTTGGCTGGTAAAATAGCCATAATAAATGGCCCGGACTTTTGAGGTCCTTGTGAAGAAGCGACAACGACGACTTTCGACGATCATGAATATCATGATTTGAGCAATCACAGATGAAAATGAAAGGCTGATTAAAGCGAGGATTTAATTGCATTCATGCACAAGATGACCACGAACAAGATTCGGCCAAGGCAAAACTGTTGTGGTTTGATGAATCTGATGTGAAGATGGCGGAAAATACTTGGATGATTCACAATTGGACTCATCGCGAAATACCAAAGACGACAGATTTGACTGACTGCTGACGAAGGGTAATCGTCAGTAAGTCAGAATGGTGGACAAGTCCTCGGTTTGCGTAATATAATAAAAAGCAATTAAGTAGTCAGGTGCGTTTGTATATGTGTGTGTTGTTGTTGTTTGTCAGCTGATATTTCATAAGCTACTGATCACGATTCAATCAGAGAAAGAAAAGCTTGATTGGACGAATAAACTTGAATGGACATTGGCCACTTTTGACAGTGTTCGCATACTTGAAGCCTGACTGAGCATTCAGTAGTGTCCATTGATCATGATTTGTTGCTATTGTTATAAACAAGAGACATGTGTGGCAACCAAGCTTTAATTGGCAAATGCCAATGTTTCAAAGTTGGTGGTTTCGAGCTGTCAAGCAAGGTTGTTTGTAAAAAACAAACCAAATGCAAGCCACAAGTGAAAAAACGTATTGGCTTTTTTGGAACTTCAAACGGGTTTAGAACAGGTGTGAGAATCTATAGCAATTTTTGGCGGAAATTGGCAATTTTTTATATCAAGTTTTTACTACAGCCTTTTATGTTTCGGGTGAGGGAAACGGAAATTAAAAATTGACCGCAGATGTAGCCTATTCCGTACACCAAAAAAGTGTCCTTTGATTCTAGTGTAATCAGATGGAATCGAGCTTATATATAGGCCTGGGAATAAATTTTCGAGAGTTAATAGAGCATAGACATTGTTGTGATCTTGACTTGGTGGAAAAAGCCGATACGGAATATCCAAAGGTCTTTATTCTGTATGCACGTTTCTTCGAGCTTCTTTTTCTGTCTTGGTTCCTTGTTCGAAGACCAAATTGTTGGGATGCAAGAAGCGTGAAATGGAGCCGGTGAATTTCGCTTGCACAACAACAAACCTTGCAAAAGAGTCAATCACTTTGGCTACTGTGGCCAAAGACAATGAAAATTTGCAAATCATTTTAAACGGTTGATCTTGTATATGAGTTGGATACAAAAGGTTTGCTGGCAACTTTGCCAAAATAAAAGTACATTTCAACCGCGGCAATTCTGGTTGTCTCATTACTTTTTACAGCTTCAACAAGCTGTAGCTGTTTCCCGCAAAAGAAGATAAAACTGATCAAAATCTTGGGATAAATTCAACCCGATATAGCTGTAAACGGCTCGTGCAATTCGGCTTTAAGGGAAAGCATTATTGTGGGGAACTGACTGAACTGAACATGTATGTTCTGCCGTATGCACTTTTGTCGTCGTCATGTGTTGCAATTTCTGGTGTGTATTAATCCTGTCAAAATGGCAATTTAAGTAGAGCTGTCAGCTTTTCCGCAAAAGTTGTTGAGAGAAAATTACTTTTAAATTGCATAAACTCTTTTGCTATTTTCTCTTCCTGAAAGGTCTCGCAAGTGTCTTTGCGCGTGCTAATCAGGTGGCAAAAGTTGGAAATTGCGTCAAAAACATCTTTGCCGAAAAAACAAGTACGCCAACTTTAACTTCAAGGGACAATTGAGTTTGCACAGTTCTGAGTGAGTTCTGGTCTCATCCAATTACAAATTCAAGTCACGATAGAACCGCATGCATGCATATCCACTGCCACAAGTGTACCGAACATGTGTACGTAAAGCGTACACAAGTTTTTCCGATGGAGAAATCATGTTCCAGCCATGGGGAAAGTAAATGATGAAGGACGTCTACAGCATTGCGAATTTGTGTGAATATACACCTCCACAGGGCAACTTGCAAGGCAGTCATACTTGATGAAATTTCTGCAACAGCTGCGTTTCATACGGTATATACCCAGTGGTGATTTGATAGAGACGCTACAAAACTTTTGTCATTTCCGTTAAAGATAACGACTAAAGGTTCTTTTGAAACTCCAGTGTACTGAACAAAAAATGTTCAGAGCCTTTCTTGTGTATATTATATTAAATAATGTCGTTGAAAAAAAATTAAAAAAATTATGATCTCGTACGTATGAGCTAGTACTCCTTCCCACTGAAACAAGTTTTCGGACATCGACTGGCGAAGAACTTGCTGAGGACGAAGAGAGCGTTTCCTTGGACTTGGATCTTCGTCTCCAGGTCTTGTTTCTATGTTGCGAAGGCTTGTTGCTATTATTATTGTTGTTATTGTGGACACTGAAGCCAACACCATTTTGTCTCGAAGAATTTGAAGACGAATTGCTGTGATGAGACGGAGCACGTTCCGAGTCACAACAACAATAGCAGCAGGAGCAACAATTAACAACCGAATTTCCTGGACACACGCTGCTACTACTGCTATGTTTTTTACTATTGTTGTTATTATTATTATTATTGTTGTTGACACAAACCGAAGTGGTTGTCGTCATAAGTGTGGGCGGCATCGGCGGCGGCGGTGGAGGCGCCCGAAGTCCGTTCACTGGGTTCACCAACTTGCGTCCATTCGCAGCAACCAAAAGGGCCGGTGGTCCTACGCCGGACCAAATCACTGTTGCGGGCATTTTTGATCGAGCTGCAGCAGCCCGATTCGATATAATATGCGCGGTTCCCACTGGACCCGCGTGGTGGCGGCTGAGTGCAACTGCGTGGTGTTTTCGGGCCAACATTTTCAAGTATGCGGAATCGCGCCGAAGCGCCGACACAAGATCACTGTTGCACAAAAATCAAATGTTTTCACAAATGTTTTCCAACAAAGTTTTTCACAAGAAGGCTTGTCTGTTATGTTGACAGTTGGAATCGTTGCACGAGACTGACAAGAGGCCTTTTGCTTTTCCTTGTTGTCAAAAGACGGGCAAAGAGGTAGTCGCAGCCAGCAATGCCGCAGTCAACAAAGTAAGGGAGCAGCAACAACGAAACGATAAAAATGCCAAAGGAAAGCTCATAAGCGATAACAACAAAAGGATCTCTCTCAAGTCAGTCAGCCACTCTTTTTCGCCTTCGTTAAAGTACCTTTGTTGGGGAGTGTATCAAAGTCGGATGGTTGCGTGATGACGCTGCAGGTAAGAAGGCATGCGTTTGCTCCTGCCAGCCAACGCTTTGGTACGTTACCATTGTTGTTGATATGGTAGCGCACGTAACATGTTGAAGTCATGTTCGCTCGTTTACAACAATCAAATTCGGACATAATCATAGGGTGGACGGTGGTGAAACTCGTGTGTTTGAATCGGTCATAACAGTTTTTTTGCAAATCCCTAAACATATATGTACCGTTTGCAGCGTCTGGAAGATTAAGGACAAATTTTAATCTTCAAGTGCGTATTTAATGGACGCGTGAGTAGAAATCCGATTAATTCGCTGTAAGGACAGCCACTTTAAATTGGAAAAGGATTCGGGCGACAAATTGCTGATAACGAGTCAGTCATTCGTGCTCATATAAAAGATATTAATCGTTAAGGAGCACTTTCGATTTTGCCAAACCTTGCTTGATTACAATTTTTTACTGAAAATAATTTTCAACAGAATTTTATGATTGTCATGTATCGGCGCGGGTTTCATTTGCCACGCATTAATAACCGGCATAATTGGCGAGCCTTTGGCAACAACAGAGACGGCAAAAGGTAAAAAATATTCTGTATGAAATGTCGTTTATAATGAATCGGACTCAAGTCCTTTTCCGTGAATTATAACATCAATCATTGTCTCGAAGCCATCAAGCAATTAACCGGTAACTTTAATAAAGAAACCATCTTCGTATATACTTTGTAACGAAGCTTTTTGCTCTTCCATCCATTGCACTTTGGACCACCGCCTTTATTCTCTGGGCAATCCGCAAAAATCATAAATAGCAGCAAGTGGTCGATGGAATTCGCCCAACTTGCCAACTCAACGAGCTCCTGATAGCCTAAGGTCGACTTTGATTTTTACTGCAAATTTGCCCTTTCAAAAGTCATGTGTTTTGGCATAAGGATGCATCAAATTTTTGTTTTTATAGGAAGTTGTTCAGAAAAATTCCTTAAGAGACCACAAGAGCCATATTATATTACAACATATGTTATTGTAAATCTGCTGAACGCCAAAGGTGACGCCGGAGCTTTAAATACGGCCCCGCAACGAGAACAACAAGAAGACTGATTTGTGGTGGGCGTAGGCCATAATGAGTCAAGTGACCATTTTTCGTAAACATTCCCATTAAATCAAGTTTAGTAGCCCAATAGGGCTCAACACCTTGATTTTTATATGGAATTCCCTTTTTGAACCTGGTAGTCTTGTTGTTTCCACACTAATTTGGTTCCAGTAGTTGTTTAGGGTTCAGGTCGTAAAATCATCATCAGAGTCCGCTGCCACCGCCAACTCCATTTTGACACTTGGTGGTAAGGCGTTATATGGACAAGTCATTTTATTTTTTACCGCAAAATACATTGTAGCAAACTACCTTTTTGTGCTGTAACCACGGCCTTTTTCGTCATTCATGATGAGAAGGAAACCAAGGTGCTTTGCAAAAAAAAAGTTTTGTGAAGACAGCATTTTTAAAATGGCAGACTCAACAGCATATATATAGCAGCGGCGCTACAAAAAGGGCCTTGGAAAAGTGATATTTGTACAATGACATGTAATGCAACTGATATGCAAGTCATAAAAAGCTTATCAGCCTCACGTCATAAGCGATAATCAATCTCGTCAAGTTTCACGCAAAGTGGTAAAATTTTGGTTAGTAATGCTTTAATGCGGAGTAGTTGCAAAATGTGGGCTGAATCTGGATTCCTCCAAGGCGTTTCGTTAACCCGAGCGAGAGTCGAGATTGCGTCAAAGATATTGGATTACAATTAGCACTTGCCGTCGACTTAACAAGGGTCTGAACAAGCCACATGTTTTTCCGGCAGCAATATCAACTCTTTATCTTGAATGAAAAGTATTCGCAGGTATGAGCATGGCTTGAGGCTACTTTGTTGATGAGCGCAAGCTTAAGAAACGTAACAATACACTAAAGATTTATGTGTGATATATTCGTGCACGTCCGCAGTTTATGTGTCTGAATTTAGAGTTGGCTACTGTAAATTACACAACCAAAATATATTATTGTGGGTTTTTTGTGTGTATTAAATATATGCGAATATGTGTTCAATACCACGAGAGAGACTTTAAGACGTTTCCTTAAGACGTGATCTGGGTCTTGCGTCACATTAAATTCATTTTGTTCCATTCATTAATGACAATCAGAGAAAGGAAGAGAAGGAATCAAAAGAATTATGTCATATGAGATTACTGGTAAAATTAACTTGTCGGAAAATGTTGAAAATTTGTTTTGATCTTTGATGAATAGAGACGTGCAATATTTTGGTGTGAATTTAACGTCCAAGTATTCTTGCTACTCCAAGTTGAAGTTTATTTTTCATTTGAGCATTTCTGAGAAGGTTTGCGAAAATATTATTATTTATCAATAGTCAACCGTGAAAAAGGAGAAGAGGCCTCAAAAGAAAAACTTTTTAAAATTAAAGCCATTTTTCTATGTAATTTGTGATGAAACTGCAAGTTTTTTTCGCCGTGTTAATTGACTATGACAGACTACACGAGCTGATCGGAATTTATATTTTTTCTTCTTTGTTCCCCAATATCGTACAGAGTGCTGCTAATTTTAACCTTAAAATTTCCGGTTGACTGATCAATACGATTTTTCTCATCGACGAAAACGTGTGTATGTATGTGCGCTTTTCGATACCAACCGTTCTTCTTGGTCGCTTGTGGCTTTGACACAAATGTTAAAGCGCGACGCTGACGCGCACACGTTCTCTACAACTTCGACCTGATTTTTCCCGCCCGAGTAAGTTTGCCTTCTAAAGGGGTAGAAATGCTGCAGAATCAAGGGTTGACATATAGCAAGAAGTTTGCGTCTCAGGACTCGGCGAAAATCGTGAACAAATATGCATTTGATCACACCGATAATGCGTGAATTCACGGCGAATTTTGCCAATTTCCAAAAAATTGCAAATACTTGGATGGGAGATAGACACAGTACATTAATTCAAAAATGACTCTCGTCGTGTGGTGCATGAGCTGATATGGCTAATGATGTGATTTTGAAGTGGCAGACAGGTGAATAAGGCGGATTGATACTTGCTAATGGAGGGTGAGAAAGAGAGAGAAAGATGGAAAGAATGCGCGCGATTTGGGAATTAGACAATTTGTTCCGTCTCACTTCTGGTCACAGTTTAGCAGCCGCAAAGATACAAAGTTGCAAATTGGTAATCAGGAAGAAAGGTGAAGCTGTTTGCCACATGGCAAGGAAATATAAACAGGTGCTTATGCTTAATGATGGTTGAAAGATTTTTAGTTGTTTCCAACCAGATAATATTTCGAGACTTGAAGAATTATTTGGACGACGCCAGTCTCGGAGCCCACGCTTGTTCTCCGTTTGGACATAATGCTTTCGATTATGGCTATTTTGTCGCGTGTGTATTGTTAAATTTGGTGATGAGGCAAACTCGGAGTTTGCCTTAATTGTTAATGGTCGATTTGGGCTGTTGACGACCAAGAGGACAAATTTTTGAACGTTGAGTCAAAGCCCAAAGTTGACAAGGTTTTGTTCGAAAGGTTGTTTATCACCAAGAAACAGATTGTTTGTGCATGAAGAGCCAAACGATGATTTTTCTGCTTATGCTTACATGTGGTGTGGCTTTTGGGTTTTTGGTTTGCCCTGATTTGAACGAGGAACTGAAAGTAAAAACTGAAAAGTTTACTGTATAGTTAACGTGTGGGTTGGAGTTGAAAAGTGTGTTGGTTTGGTTTGCTATCGGTGGTTTCAAGTCTAATGAGACGGTGGATAAAAGAATTACATGTTACAAGTGCCTTTGACTGCATGGAAGAAGAGAGAAAGCCGATTAAAAAATTGGTGAATGAAATCGAGAGGATATCACTCGGTTGATGTTGCGGGCGGATGAATCTTCAAAAGTTTGTTGTGGTGAGAAGGGGCTGTGAAAGGGATATCGCAAGGAACCATAAGGAAATACAAAGGGTTTCATGTGTGTGGTGTAGCGGAAAAGCAAGTGTTAAGCATCCCGCGAATTTTTCCTTAATTTTCAACCGGTTATACTTGCAGTCAATTGACTGATTGAGCACCTAATTATTATTTGAGGTTGAATTTCGTCTAAAGAAAGTTTATGCATTGAGTTGATTACTTAAACCGCTAAAAGCGCTTCACAAATTCACTTCAAAAAAATATTAGACAGGAAATAAAATTCTTACCTCTTCTTCCTGGATAACTTGATCAGATGCCGGAGGAGCGTTATTGAACAATCTCGCGATATTATTCGGAGTTGGAGGTTCCGACACTTCAATCGAGTCTGTTGACCACTTGGTCGTCCTCGCTGGCGAGCTGGAGTCTCGTTTCAAATTCGGTTGAAACACTGGCGGAGCATCGCCACCCGGCGTAGACCCTCTCCGGTTCAAATCGACTCCGCCGGGAATTGTATGCGAAATATGCGACGTCTTTTTCCATAAAATGTTACCGGTTGAACCGCGTCTCTCTTGGGAAACTCCCGGGTGTCCGTGTAAATGCATTTGGCATCCTGGAGACGGTGACTTTCGGCCAGTGTTGACCGCCGTCGTTGTCGTTGTCACAGTGACATTCATACCAGGAGCAAGGTAAAAGGATCGCGGGACACCTGCATCACTGCCGCGGCGGCTCCCGCCGCCGCCGCCAGGGTCCGCCACGCGCACGTTTTTGAACAGTTGAGATACACGGTCGACGTTCGCTGACATTTTTGTTTCTTACTCTGGAAATTTCACTAGATTGAAATAGTTTTGGATCTTGTAGATTAGTAGTGTGTTCACGCAACTAATAGCTCCAAAGGACTGACAGAGCCAGTCGGTGGGTCATTTGAAGAGATGACGGCACGTTTCCTTCTTTGTTGTTGGAGCATAGTGACGATGGCGACTTTTAAGGAAACAAGACCGTAGGCCAGCCATTCCATCATATGATACATGTCTCTTTTTAATTTATTCATGGAGCAAATTTGATCTGCCTCACCAACAATCTCACAACACCTTCCTTCAACCACCACGGCAACGGAGTGCATCCAGCAAGCACCAGCGTATATATTTCTCGAGTGTCAGACAACAATAACAACAACAATGGACGACAGTCCTCGTGGCCCCCAGTACATATCTGCAAGCATCAAAATTATTTGGCGAATCTGCACACACGTGTTCTGCAAGTTGTGGTATCATCATTGATGGATACAACATATACCTCAAATGTGGCTCACACCATAAGAAATTTCTCGAGACATATTTTTGACACAATAAAAGCAATGGCGAAAAAGTCCAGCGAAATGAGTTGGCCGATTTTATTATGTGTCAAAAGACATTTGTAACTTTTCGAATGTTTTTGCCTTGTTTCAAAGGGTTATTTAAAAGGTTGGCAAAAAAGTGCAAGTGAGTGACATGGACTCCACGTC
Organism: Sphaeridia pumilis; assembly: GCA_034698345.1. Classification (NCBI taxonomy): domain Eukaryota; kingdom Metazoa; phylum Arthropoda; class Collembola; order Symphypleona; family Sminthurididae; genus Sphaeridia; species Sphaeridia pumilis. The sequence continues at coordinate 13,940 of JAQGBJ010000259.1, forward strand.
GCACAAACATTTCCATATATGACCAAAGGTCCATGTGAAAGTGTCTTCACCTTGAAATTAGGCCCACAACTTGACGCTGCCAATAATGCGGTCTCGCCGCGGCTCTTCTCAGCAGCTCTCATGTCAGAGACCAGACCTCATGGCAACTTGGCAACAATCAGGTGGTAAACAAGCCATCTTCAACATTGTAAGACCAACGTCCAACCAAGAAATATATACACTCAACGTTTCGTTACTGTATCAGAGGACGCTTTGAAGTGGATGGATCATCCACAAGCAGTTGAAAGCGATGCCGCAAAAGATATTTTTGACAGCCACTTGACCGTCTGAACAAGACGCTGTTTGGCAGCCCACTCCTGTACATAATTATATGTTTACCGAGCTGTTGATACACCTTCCCTCGCGGTAACGATCAAATCGATGGTCCTCCAAAAGAGCTTCTGTTTGGCAAATGGAGAAGATGTTCTCAGGCTTGAAGTGCGCTGCGAAAGCGCTGTTGATGCAACACTTGTTTGGTTTGTCTGGAAGAAGAACATAAAACTCCAATTCATCATGCTGATTTAAAAGAGGCATGTGAAAAGGAGTAAGATAAATGGTTAAAAAAATTTGGGGTTTTGATATAATTTTGAGGCTGGAAAAAAACTGGAATCCAGTTCCAGCTTGTGAATATACACAAAGCAAATTTGTCTTTGGTATCACTGCAACTTTTTTGGTCTTTGCTCTGTATATATATATAAACAAGAATGAATTGTGCCCATCGACCGCCAAATATTTGTTTACTAGCACTATGATGGCAAAAAGAAAGCAAATATCGCAAGTATTCTGTGGTAACATTAAACGAGATCCTGGACAACTTTTCCACGTCAACAACATCTGCTGCTATTGCTTCTTCTTACATAATGTTGCTAGAATATAAAGTCAACTTTCTCGTTCAATCTACACAAGACAAGATGACGATGAACGAACCAAGTCTACTGCTTTTTGCCATTGTAAATGTTTGGACAAGCTTTCTTCCTCCCAGGAAGGAAGTTAACGGAATTGATTTTCCCTTGGAGATTCATGTATTTAAAACGACGGCCATAAGCAAATATAGCAAACGTGTCGTTCTGTACACTGAAAGCCTTTTTTGCCAACGTGTATGGGGTCCAATTTCAGCAACGGGTTTTATGTCCCAATACCGAATACATACAAAACTAATTGAAAACAAATGAGACGAGATGAGCGATAACGGAGGTCTCGTTGACTGGTGGTGGTCGAAAGTCAACTTATCAACGCACATGGTGGTATAAGTTTATTATGATATTTGCGTCATGCTGTTCGATTATTGATTCCGCCTTCACAATCGCCATGTTGGCAAGCTGAGCTCAACTTGGTACCGTAGAAGACCGTAGGCGTTCCAAATTGGACTTCCATGAGAACTGAAGCTGTTGCGCTCCATCAATGCTAATTTCTTGCACAGATTACCAATTGGGGTTGCCCAAAACTAGAATTATAATTTCAGCTGTCAACGCTGCAAGATTGATTGATTTTTTGTCGGTTAGCTAAACAACTAGTTTTTGAAATAGACATTTAACTCAAAGTCCAGTTGGAAAAATTACCAAACTTTTGCCACCGATTGTAAAGTAAAAACCAATTTATTGTTAGACACACGCGAATATATATGTATAGATTCAAACATCTCCGATAGATTTTTAGCTTCTCTGCATTATATAATTACTGTATATGATTACATACACTCGGGGTGATTGGGCGTTCTTCTACCAGGAGATTCCAGTTGTGAGTCCTTGAATCCAATTCCTTGTTCATTCCAGGCGACGAATCTCATCCTGTTGGTATCACCTGTTCTTCAAGCTTCAATTCTTGAGTATGCCCGTATACATGTCTTTGAGTACGCTTCTAGCAGTCAGAACTAGAATTTACGGATTCTCAACAGCACTGATGGTATGCCTGCATATTATATAATCTGAAGCTCTTATCCAGGATGAATATTTTCTCCAGAACTTGAAGCCTATTTATATGCATGTACACAGAGCTGCGGTTGTTGCTGGTGGTTGGTTGACATGTCATTTCTGCAGATGAGTTGGATCCGGATATGGGCACATTCAGCTAGCAGGATTTAGGTTCTGTATATTTTCTTCGGAAGGCTTCTAGCTGGTTTGGGAAGAGAGAAATCCTACTTGTTTTTGTACTTGAGAACGAGAACGAAGCTGGTCAAGGAGCATACAAAAGCGACTAGGAGAAGGGATAAAACTACCCAGAGTCTCCTTCCTGCAAAAAATGGCAAACATGTATACTTTTTTCCATCAGGTAAACGTATGTATGTACATTGCCTATAGCGTAATTCAACAAGTACGCAACTTACCTAGAGGGACGTACTTGAACCTGGTCCAGAACAGGGATGAGCTGCCTCCATCTGTGCTGATTAAGTCTACTTCTTGTCCAAAGTCTTCCAACATTCTGTATAAACACGAATCACACGTGAATTAGCAAACGCTTGTTAAATTATCAAAGAGGAGAGAAACTGAATGAGAAGACGGGCCGGAAGTCGACTTACAAAGCATTTTCATCACACTCTACACAAAGAGTATTAGGATTTGAGACGTCGACCACTTTCTCAGGGCTTTCGTTCTCTAGTTTGGTGTATTTGGCCTTTTTATTATTTCCTCCAATGGGACCGTCCGGCTGAAAAAGTACAAGAATTTAGTAGTTTAACCTTGACTTTTGTCATTTGTGGCCGAAAAATGCCAACAAAAGGTCAGAGGTCGAAATATCTCCCTACTCACCTGTCTAGCACTCGTGTCCCAGTCTTCCCGTTTTAGGTTTAGCTCATCTTTAATATTCTGCAAAAAGAAAAGAACAAAAACGATTCATTTCAATTAAACTTGTCAAAAACATTATCATGATTCCCGCATGACTTTTCAACATTTTGGTTCGGGAAAGTTTACAAAAGGCTGGGAACGGGCGGATTCAATACACATGTATGTTGTATCTCTTCCGCTCCATAACTTTCACTCCATGGAACCACTTGGCTAAATTTCTGCCATGACTCTCACAGCTGGAAAGCTTGCTTTTATTATTGATCAAAAAACAAGATTACACAACAAGGGCAACGAGTATGGTTCTGACAAGTTACGTGGAATTTTTTCAAATTGCAGAAAATAATATACACACAGCGGAGAGAAAGATTTGCAGAAATAAAATATAAACGGCAGGCATCAATCTTGCTGGAGACAACCGAAAAAATCTTGTGAGTTAGTTTCTCCAAGTAAAAAAAGGAAAGAACTTTCTGAATGGATCGGCACTGAAAAATTCTCATCTTATGTAACACAACGGCTTCTATTTGTGAATGCAATATATATAAAAAGGCCGTTTTGGGAAATGAGATCGATGAAACTCTCGTTGAAAAGATCGGCCGGTTTCTACGTACACACCTGGAAGGGCGAGTGAAAGATTTATAAACTGGTACAAAACATTAGATTTCTCAACGGAGAAGGTGAGTTTATAGCCGAGTTTTGTAATGGTGAATATATGAGGCAAAGTATTGCCGTTAGTTTCACAAACAATACACATGGTTTAAAAAATGTACTGAAAAAAGAATACTGCAGAAAAGTAAACGTTTTAGAGTCTAGACCTACAGGCAAAAGTGTTTTCTTTAAGAAATTGGATTTTTTGCAAAATTAGAAGTTGGAAAAAGTTTTGGTTTTTGAAAGAAAGATTTCTGCAGCTTTGGGGTACGAGTATACATGTATATTCACTCCTACTGGGATTAGACAAATATCTCCACGGACGAATCATATTACGTATGAAATACCATATTTCACGCTTTGATGATTCGAAACTAACTCGGACCATATATTGAACAGCCTTGCAAAAACCTTTTAGCAAAAGTATGCCTATTTGGAAACGTGTAGATTCTCAGTCAGTAGTCATTCAGCGAGTATCTTTTGCCTTTGATCTGACCCAAAACGGCTTACACCGTCGGCGATCGATAAAAGAGCTGGAGGAAGCTGTGGATTATTTTTGGGATAAAAAAAGGTTTGGACGTGAGTAGCCCTTACTTGAATCTCTTGTCGAGTCTTGATTATAAAATTAAGCCTGGCTGAAATCTCCTTGTTGTCACGAAGTCCTTGGCGTTTGGCAATGGCTAGGGTAGCTTCCAAGTCGTCCAGGTCCCATTCCAGACTCCTGAGTCCGTTGCGCAGTTGTGAAGCTACCCATTCCGATACTTCGTTCGAACCTTGACAGTTTTCTGACCAGTGCTGAAACAGCTCCCGTGTGCGTCCCAGTGCTTTGCAGACTTCACTGAAATAACCCAAAAATCCCAATTTATATTTCAAGTCCCACAATTTATATTTCTTCAACAAAACAAAATCCTGTATATATTATACACAATAAGCTTAAATCGGCTTCAGTTTGGTATGTTCATTTTTATCGGACCGCTAATCTTTGGTCCCATATGCTGCCTAAAAATATGCACGGATCAAACCCCACAACTGGAAGGTTTCCGAGACCGCAAATTCCACTCTTTCTTTCCTTTGCGTCACGGACCGAAAAGAAATGAGAAAATGCATAACTTCCCGTTCCGTCTGTTCCGCATGCACCCGGACAAAGTTTCATCCGGTTCGGAACTTGTGTATACACAATACATCGGAAGAGAACGTGCTGGACCTCATTGAGGTAAGTTTTGCAGAAATTCTTGCAACTCCAGGCCTCATTATTACCGGGGGGCGTAAATAAATTGGTTCTTTTTTTCGTCAAGCAAATTTGGAAAACAAAAATACTTTTCAACAACTTTGCTTATGTGTAATAAAGTACGATGAGCTTTTAGCTTTCGTATTTGGTGTTGGAGAACAGCGAATATTAAATTCACTTTTGCAAGCTCATGGAAGCTCTCCTCTCGAGGGACTAATTCGCATATGGGATTTTGTCATGCCTGCCGCTATTGTTCTTTTACGGTAATGTAACTAGCCACCCCTTGCAGAATTTGCTTGAATTTTTCACCTAAAAGCAATATTCGGTGATAGCTTGCCGTGCAATGAAGCGTTTAGAGATACCATCAAAGATTAAACAATCAAAGGACGTTTCAAACTTAGTAAAATCTTTTTTCAAACCGTTATGAAGTTCCATTCTTACTTGGGGTCGCAAAAATTGCGCGCAGCTGGCTCGTCTAAAAGCTATATAAAGTGCATAATATAAATACATAAATAAACACCTTTCTTTACCGAAACCAACTCAAGTTATATACTCGCCAACGTTATTACCATGTGTGTACGTATATAATTCTCATGTTTTTGCCACTTTTGCCGAATGACCCTGACGTAAAAATACTACTGCAATCGAAACGTTACAAATTCGGCATCGACTTGAGCTCTCTCTCTTAGGTACTTTCTCTTCATTATGGACTTTTAGTATTATCGGAAGAATATGTACTCGTCGATAATGGCCTTAATGATAGGTCGTAAAGACGCCACTACTACAACATATTATACCTATTGCACCAAGTCGTTTATATTTTCCCTAGCTTCTGAAACAAGCGATCTGTTACACCCGCACCTCATCAGTATTCACCAGATTGTAAAAGAGCAATTGAATAACACAAAGGAGGTGAAATGTAACCAAGATTATCAAAAAACGTGTTTGGAACCTAATTCAGAATCAGTATATGCAATCACTCCCAGCTGTATACCAAATATTAAGGAAGCTGTGAACAATTTTGCGAAAACTGTAAGCTCTCATGTACAGGTGAAAGCGTATCTGAAACAAGGCGAACTGGTCCAAACTTTGTGTGGACTGGTAAAAGGTTATATTGCGGCAGTTTATAAATTGATAATGAAACGCTGCTGCTGCTGGCGGATCGCTTCAAGGCTCAGGTAGGCGTTACATGGGTAAAGGCAAAGCGGACAAACTTGATACCGTTTGTTTGTGTGTATGTGTAGCTTGTTTGTTTGCATGGAACCTGGGAATAAGTATTTGAAGGTGATGAAAGTTTTTACTACTTTGCCTACGTCAGTAAGTGGCTGTAGAATTTCATTTGTACCATAAAATGTTTATACAGGGACACAAGACAGGAGCAACAAACGAGAACAATGCGAGAAGCCAGTTATCGGCCACGCAAACCGTTTTTGGCACACAAGAATGCACTTGTCAAGGTGAAAATCGCTTTCACCATCAGCTACACCTTGAATACCAAAAATAGCGAATAAATAAATAAATAATCGAAAACAAGCAACAGCAGCTGACTTTTCAACTAGCGCTAAACCTTTCACATCATTTGCCTGCCCTTAATACAAACAGCCTAATACATATTTTTAATACTTTTGCTACAGATGCTGAATGACCGCTTAAGTTTGCCTTGCTCGCTAACGCTTTTGATTATATTGTACTTTTTTATTACTTGACTTTACATATATACAACGTCAGGTGCTCAGGTGGATCATGTTTATCGTTAGAAACGCTAGAAACCAATATGTACACTTCTAAATTAAATTACAACAATTTAAATTCAAAGAATGTTTTATTTTTTAAAGAAGTTTTGTAGGAGCAAGACTTACTCTTTGACTACGATAAACGGGTCATCCAGTGACATGTTCGCTGCCGATGCTTCGCTCTGATGAAACTTGAAAAACTATCGCATTAGGGACATGAACCAATGTAAACCGGACACAAGAACAAGGTAATCTCCACTTTAATTCTGAATGTGAATATATAAAGTTGGACCATAAACTGGCGGTGAACACTGCTGCTGCTACTACTACTACATTGTGATCAATTTCAGGAGCTTGAATCACAATTATATATAATTTCACTGGAACAACAACACCAAGACGAGACGGCAAGAAGGAGGATGATTCAACAAGACTGATCCACTGGGTTGCTGGAGGGGAATTACAAGGAAAGACGACGATGAGCCAGGAAAGATTCGGGTATTCAGTCAGGAGAAAGTGGCAAGACCATGTGGGCTCTCCTTACACATTTTACTCCATCCACCAACAACACAAAATGTACTTTTTGCCAATGCCATGGATTTTCCCGAGATGAAAACAAGGGCTTTCCCCCTCTGCTATATATTGCTTTCTCTTCATCTAAAACCCTGCTTTCTTGGTCCCGATAATATTACGGATCGCGGGTAGGGAGAGCAAGAGAATCGCGCATTCGGTCGGCCCCACCGCTCTTTCTACATGGCCTTCTTCTTCTTCCTCTATTCCCCAACGTTCTACGACAGTTTTGGCTCGAGTGGAATATAGCGAGGGTTGTCTTACATTTCTATACTCGCTGCAACCTTCTCCGGTGGACAAAATAGGGGAAAGCTACCGACCCTCCTAGCCAAAGCCCAAATGCTATTATCACAACCGTATAACAAGTACATAAAACTTTCTCCTTACACCAAATAGCACCCTCGCAAACTTTATGCTTTCCCCCACTTGGTAAGCCGCTAACGGGATTTCACCGAACGAGTCAGCACGTATAGTTGCATTCTATTTCGCCGATTCACTGACTCAGCTATTTTTTTTCAGCTCTGTTAGTAATCCGTCCAAGTCGTAAAAGAAGAAAGAGTTGTAAGTAACAAGAAGCTAGAAATATGACAGTTCGAGATTTGGTCATGTTTAGTTGATGCATGCAAAAACTCAATTATATTACAAGTTTCGCAATGTGAAGCGGTTCTGAAAGACAAGAATGATATGGCATCGGAAATGAAACTTAATGAAGAAAACAGGAAGAATCTTTACTTGTTATTCTCAATGACCAGTCCAGACAACGAGGATATGTAGACTTATATAATGGAATTTTAATTGAGTTGAACAGTAATTGGTCGAGAAGCAAACGCACACAATACGCAAAGGTAAAACGTAAACAAAACAAAAGCAAGGATATCTAGAGCTTCGCAAGCTTGGAACTTGGCGGGATAAAGATGAAATTGAAGAAGCCGCTGCTGCTGACTTTATATTATTCCGAGAGAGAATGAACTGTTTCAATTGCAGTTGCATCAGAATCAAAGCAAAACAATAACAACAAAAGCGACGATTGTTTAGATTTTTTCAAGATTAGGCAAAAATACAAAAGTAAACAATAGCTAGTTAGTGTTAATTCTGTATCTTTGGTCTGTTCGACGTTAAACGAACTTTTACTGTTTACAAAAACTCCTAGATAGAATCCAAATGTAAATGTACGTACGTATTATACGTAGCTAAAAGGAATTGAAATGACAGGTTGAGATTACGTACAAAAGGCAGTTAAGTGATAGTGAGTTGAGTGATCTAACTGTCGACGGTTTCGGTGGTATTAGTTCGGTGTGACTGAAAGATTGTTACAGATGATATTATATTAGACTTCTTAGTTAGTTTGTTTTCGCCCGCTTTTTTATAGCTTAGTCCATAGTACTGATTTATTGACGATCCAGGATTTTGTAGAAGAAAGTGTAAGTCAGACAATCCTGATACTCAAAGGACCTGTTTATAGTGATCTCGTTGATTTGATGATCTGAATCTGATTCATGTTTTTAGGGAAGTATGGACAACTCAGAAGGAGTCGAACGTGTTCTGGAAGAGAATGACATGGAAACTAAAATAGAGGCTGGTCAGACGGAAACCGCAACCTGGCATGCTTGCGCTTTGAGACGGCAGAATTTATCGGAACATGTGCTCGATGAAATCGCTTTGGAAGGCCTCGAAGGAATAACAATTCAAGCGTTGGAGCTGCGTTTGAAAGAGAGACGAGGAGTTCCCATAGTTATCACACCGAAAGCTATGTCTCAAGTATGGGCCATTATCACGAAAATGCAGGGCATTTCAGTATACGAACTTCCAGAAGCAAGAGCTGACCTAAGTGTGTATAAACGAGAAGAGTTTGTGGATGAGCGAGGTGGATATTACGAACCATTGTCAGCGCCAGAAGATATCTACCAGTACCACCCAATATCCAAGGGAAGTATCCGGGGTTCGTGTGTTCACTTTGAAACGAGGAAGCTTCTACCGGACGTAAGACGAATTCCCTTTGAAAGAATCGTTACCCAGTATGGAAACAAGCTTGTCGTTGTTGCCTCTCAAAAGTTACGGGAAAGGGCATTATTAGGACGATCATCGGAAGGGTCTGCTAACCTGACAATGATTCAATTTTGCATGCTGGAAAGGATCGGAAGAGCAAGGTATCTTGGTGAAATGACCAGAGGAAAAGTAAGCTTGAGTGTGATGAAGATAGACCCGAAAGCACTACACTATCAGCGCAAATTTCTTCTCAAGAAACGGATGATCACGAAACAAGTATTCAGCATGAAGTTTGGGGAACATCGAGCGACTTCGTTGATATCGGTATTGCACTTACCGCGATTCTACAGACGACTTGTGCCTGTTCCAGTGTTATACGCTAAACGTATGATAGCTCACCTTAAAACCAAACCAGAATTCAGAGAAGAATCTGCAAGTATAAAGAAGCTATTCGGGAAAACTGTCTACAAAACAATCCTATTACCAGAATTCAATAGGATCTTCGCTGAAAAAGAAGTATCAGTGGCATGTTTGAATCCGAAAGCTTTTGAAGATGAGATGATCAAGAAGAAGCGAGAAAGTATGCTAAAGAGAACTCAAAAAACAATAGTATTCTTGGATCCACCCGGAGATATTGAATCATATTTCCCCAAAACAATGGAGCCTGACCTCAGAGGCAAGGAAAACTGCGAAAAGAACAAGTTTTTATGGGGAGTTATTCGCAGACCAGAAGCACACCTTTTCGACACACAAACTCATATTGCTCAAGAATTAATTGCCTGCGCTGGTGACAAAGGGGTGACTTTGAATCAAATTCAAGGAATACTGAGGATGCACACTTTGGCGGCAAGAGGTGCTGGCAGGCTGGCGGTGAAATTATCTGTTGCAACTACTTCCTTAGTTGAGAAAAAGAAAACAAAAGCGTTCCGCTATACGACCAATCTACCACCTTTGCCAGAAAGTATTTCAAAGAAATATCTAGACAAGCTGGCAGTTGACCAGGACACAATCATGGCGTCCCGCCGGAAGTCCAAACGCGAAGCTCTGAACAAGCAGAAAGCAGCAAAAATCTCGATGCGCACGAAGAAACCTCGTGTAACCAACGTATCAGAAGGACCACTGGATGCTGAAGTTCGTGAAGTCAAACTGGGGGTGGATGAACCGTCACCAGTAGAGCTGGATGTGAATGCTGACGCTGAAGACCCGCAACCTGTGAAACGAACTAAGAGAAAGCGAGAGAAATCTACCAGTCTAGAAGGAGATAGAAAGCGAGCTAAAACGTCCGACCAGGTTGTCGCCAAGAGGTCCAGCAAATTAATGTCTAAAGAAGCTCGCTTTTTGAAAATCTTGAAAGGAATCGATGAGACTCTAGCGAATAAAGTACACCAGACTCCTCCGAAGCCCGCGAAAAGAAAGAAAATAGCCGATTCGGTTCCGGCCTACTACGACAAAGAAGACCTTGAAGCACTTTCTCGCAAGGTTCAGTTGTAAGTTTCCTAAATCAATTATTTATTGTTCTACATGGTTTGCACGGTTCAGCTGTAGCTTCCGTTTCTGTTTTTAGGCGTGTCAAGTGGGACCCTACGGAAGACAAGCTGATACTTCTGCTGTTCATATCCAGCGTGGTATTCATAACACAATATAACTTGAAGAAGTTATTCATCTTCAATTCCGCTCAGCTAAGAGACATGCTACATATAAAGAACGAGGTGAATGCCAAATATTCTTTATAACAATGAAATTCAAGGGCATGATAACGCAATCGTATATGACACTGCAGGACTCATCAAGCAAGACTTCATTGGCTATTCGAAGAAGGTTCCATTTCCTGATCAAGAATCCCGTCTTTAGAGATCAGTACACAAGGTACTTGTATGACGCTATCAACGATGAATTTGTGAAGAAAACATTCGTGGTAAGCCAGTATGAATTGTGAATGATTATGGCTCAATTTGCTGTACCACCAATCGCAAAATTCTTGCCTTGCTTGCAGGTTCCATCTCTTCGTAACCGTGATGACCATCAAAAAATATTTTGGGATGTACCAACTGAAGCAATCCTCAACGTGTTTGAATACTTCAGTGTGAAATACAGGAGAGAACTGGAAGCCCACTGGAGGCCCTCTGACGAAGCACTAGAGGCGTACGCTAATATTGCCGATTCACAGAACGTGGAAATGCAAACCGTTCCAGAAGATGATTTAGGTGCCGAACCATCAGAAGCGTTTCTAGGATGTCCAAATGGATTCAGATTGGAGTACGAAATTAATCACAATTTATCTATGCGAGCGTGGAGATCATTTTGGCGTATTTACATTTGTTGGTTGTTTCAGAACTATCAATGCATGGGCTCCTGAGGATGATTCTTACTCAATTGTAGACGGCAAGCGAGATATTCGAAGTTCGGACGACATACCAAAATGGATCGGGAGGAGTCTCATGCTGAGCATATTGTTCTGCGACAATGTGCCCGATTCTGCGAAAGAGTTTGTTTCTCTCATTGGTGAAAATGAGCTAGAGAAATTGACAGACAAATTACGAAGACTAAATATCGTCAGTTTCATGCGTTCCAGTCGAAGATTAGGCCTATCAAATGCGTAAGTTTGTTTTTAAGAATGTTTGTGCCTTTTAACCTAATCTAACCTTGAAAATTTTTAGCATGCGTAAGAAGCTTTCGTTCCACGTCAACCCTACCTCCTACAAAATAGCAAAACAATTCATTGATTCTGCAAAGACGCATCCTACTGATGCAATGAGCGAAATGGCGTCATCCCTTTCGTCTCTCTATTCTGTGGGCGATTTTCTTTCACAACAGCGGGTAAAACCTCGTATTTACGTTTGGCTGCTTGAACCGAATGTACTTTAACTGAAATGACCTTGGTTCTAGATTGATTTTGGTATCAAGCCGAATGAAACATACGTTACTCAAAGCTGGACCCAGGACACCAAAGTAAGATGAAAGATCAATTTACTGGTTATGTTGGCTGGATCTCAATCTCACTTCTATTCTTTTTCAGTTTTTCTCATCAGCGACACCCTTTAGACTGCGGAAAAATCGACCTGACGATATGGCTGAGTCGGCGAAAGTCACTCTGCCACAAATTACTGCAAAAATGCTAGGCCCCGATGTTCAGATCAAATCAGAAACGATAACCCCTCTGAAGAACTTGCTATTCCAGTAAGGAAACTTACACGCTTGGGTGAATTCAGGGAGTAGCGCCTAATTTCAGCTATATATGCATATATCTTTGCAGAACTATTGAAGAACAACAGGCACACCCACCGAACCGTTACCGTTTGTTATATGACCTCATTGACGCTGGGGAAACGATTGGCGTTTCTTTGAAGCTATTGCTGGTAATTGTTGATAGTACATCAAAGAAATGGACGAATTTAGAATGATGATTTAACTATTGATTACAGGCTAAATTTTCCTCCGTATCGTTGAAGAACGGATTAGGTTATCTAATGGATGAAAAGTATGTCTACTGCACTGGCGCAACAGTTAGACGATTTGTTAGCGCTAAATTTTGTGAATCATGGTCTATTCCACTGATGAATGAGGAAAAATATCCTAGGTAAGATTCACGAAAAATTGATGAATTTAAAGTGACATATCGCTTCTAACGTTTTTAAATTCTTCAGAATCATGATGCACTCATGGATAAATCCTGACAAACAAGTTAATTGGGAGATGTTAGACTGGCTGATGGTTACTGTAGTAGGTGTATTAACGAGGCACCCGGGGACTCATTTCCGCAAACTCTTGCATTCGTTGCACCCCTTGGTCAGCAGTGTCGAGCTGACCATTCTTCTGCAGGTAAATGAAGGCGATGATGTGTTGTCTCAAATCGCAAATTTCAATGTTCTGGATTCTGAATTTACAGGCTCTTCTTCAAGTTGATCTCATAAGATGCTATAGCCATGAAAGGAGCCCACAAATTGGGCTGTTCCTAAAAGTTTATACGGAAAATTGTGAACCAGGTAATACTTCTGCTCAAATTTTCAAATCCTACACAAAAAGGGATACATTGCGATTTCTCGATTTCCAGTGCCAGTGACCGACTATTTCTTGAAGTTAGAAAACCTTTATTATGAACTTTCTCCTATGGGACATGTTCGTTATGCATCGTTCCAACTTCAGCTTTGTGAGGAGCCAAAAATAGATTCGACGCAAGCTACAGAAAACATCGTGCCTATCTTGATTCCAGGTATGCTTTTCGCACTAATCGCACTAACTAAAGACTAGGTCAGTTTCATATTTCTGCTACTTCTAGTAATAACTTCTGACTACTCGGCAAATGGCGACACCAATGAATCACCCAAGCAAAAACGGACCAAAGTCCAGCAGGAGCCCGCCTCAACAGAGCACAGAACCTCAGGAGTGGAAGCTACTTCTCGGAGAAGACCAAAAGCTCAACTCAATTCAGACATTCGACGCTCTACGCGGTCTCAAAAGTAACAATGTTAAATGCTTTTTGAAGAAATCTAGTTTCGAAAACGTGAATATTGATATTTTCAAAATGTACCGGTGCTGAATAATTTGAACTGACATATCAGTCAATAAAACTAACTTTATTTGAATCCATTTACACCGCCTATAAAACATTTATTGTTTGTTCAGCCTAACAAACTTCGATAAATTCTGCAGTAAAAAATAGGGATTCAAAGATCGCATAATAGTATAACGTACTAAAATAGAAAGTCAAAGAGGTGTCAAAAACCAATATTTTAAGAACACAAAAATAGTGACTATCTAGTAGTCTATTTTGGTGGAGGTCTGTAGATTCCAACGACGACAGCATGGTCTCGCTCATATGGCTCGAGAGTCAGCTGCTCCTGAGGTTTGAATTTTTCGGCTTGCAATTTCTTCACTTCTTCAGCGAAGACAGCCTCAGGTTCAGCGGTTGAATCAATGCAATTAGCCTACGGAAAAACGCGTTTGAACAAAGGCATACATTCAAATTTCAACAGCTGATTGTGAATACCAAACATACCTTGATTGAAATAACGAAGTGACCGCCGTTTTTCAAAAAATATTGCGAGTTCAGAGCTACAATCCTAGCTTGATCAGGCTGAGCAACATCAGCGAATACGCAATCCACCATTCCTACTAGCATACGGTACTTGTGAGGGTGACGGGCATCCTCAATGATTGGAATAATATTGGTACGTTTCTTGGCCACATTCAACAAGTCTCGCCCAGACCGATGAGAGAATTCCACGGCATAAACTAGACCCTCCTACAAATACATTGAAAACGATTAATTTGTTACAAGTAGCAGTTGGAATTTCATGTAACAAGAAGAGCAGGCGAATACTTACGGGTCCGACAACATCTGAAACGTGAGAAACGGTAGTACCGGATGCAGCTCCCAAGTACAAAACTTTACTTCCTGGAGGCATGTAGATCTGATCAACACCTCCGAGGATAGCAGCAGCCAACTTCGATCGGAAGGGATTCCACACTCTGTACTCAATCTTAGTTCCCTCATCCCCCTGCAGAAAATCAATCGTAAACAAGAATGTTAAGTATGAAAACAAAAATTACGACAAAATCCACTAATACGTTATACTTACATCAGAAGAAATACGCTTTTCTCCATAGACTGACTCTCCAGGAACCATGTTCTTTGTCACTAACGCGTCTTCCTTACCACGAGCAATGAACACTCCGGGGTGACGATGAGGCTCAATCACAACACTCTTGCCTCCCCTCATGCCACCTGAAGACACATGATTGTAATTTTACTTGTTGTTATGGTAAAATTTCGAGATTGATTCAAATTCACTACTTACCACCTCCTCTGCCTCCTCGTCCACCACCACCTCGGCCGCCACCGCGACCTCCGAATCCTCCGCGACCTCGGTCTCCACCGCCTCCTCGGCCGCCAAAGCCTCCGCGACCGCCACCACCACCTCGACCACCGCCGAACCCTCCACGGCCACCTGAACAGAAATATCAACTTTAAAAATGTTCTTCACTACGTTTCATAAAATAAAAATGACTTGCTCTGCTTACCTCCTCCACCACCACGACCTCCACCGAAACTAGGACGGCCACCACCTCCTCGGCCCCCACCGCCGCCACCTCTTTCGAAACCTGAAACACATTCAATGGTTAGCAAAACCCTTCAGTCCCTCCGAATATACGCCAAAAAGTTCCTTACCTCTGCCCATTATGACGCTTGGTACACAGCTATGACGGGAAGACTGTAATGCAAAAAAATCAAAATTATAGTCACTGACACGTCGAATTTTCAAAAAACTGCGTTTTCACTTGAGCATTATCCGCTCTTTTGAAACTTACCTACTAACAATTCTACAATTAAACTTGAAATTTAACGAACTAAAGTAACGATAACCACACGGCAACACGTCGGTGGCTCTGAATGCGAGACCCAAGCCAAGAAGTGTGTAAACACGACCATGTGCACAAAGCCGCTATTATGTAGCTTGCATGCTTTTCAGCGGCTCTTTGACCACGCTTTCGAGCACATTGCACGCGACAATTTCAAGATTGACGCCACAGGAAGATTGTACTCAATGGCTTCTAATGATGCTTCATGACTCTTTTCATTTGTTTACATTCAAGAAGCTGATTCAATTTTCGTTTCACCTGAACTCCATTCGATTTTTTTGCCCGTCGACCTGGTCATAGCTAAGTGTTAGCTTCCATTGTAATAATGATCCCAATTTGCTTCACGATTTTCGCTCAAAACAGCTGCATTGGCACAATTTTTAACAAACTAGCAAGCTGGGGCAATGTGAAGATGAATGAAATATTGAAAAAAGTGGCGGGATGTCATAATTGTCCAGTCCAGTGAAAGATTCACTTTATTGACGTTGTCCATTGGCCAAATCAGCTTTGTTGTTATCAGTTGCTTTGCAAAGTTTAATTGGCATTCATTGCTTGTCCACGTTTTTTGCAGGGAGTAACCGACAATAGCGATTTCATCAGTTGGATATTCCAGTTGACCAGTGAAGAATATAACATTATACCAGATAGGATACAAATGACAGCTCATTTAAAGCAGGACATTTTGGAGGGGAGATAAAGAGATTGTTTTGGTTTGATTTGTAAAGCTGTTGAATTGATTCCTTCCGGTCGATTTTGCCTCTTTTCGAAGGCGTAGATAAGGACAGTTTGTTGCCATCAAGACTACAAACGGGCTTAAGGAGCAAGTTGATAACGGACAAATCAGATATTTTGGAAGACAAGTCGAAGTTTTATCATCATTTAGTTTTTGACGTATTGTGAAAATGCCCGAGGAAAATACATCACTTCGAAGCAGATTCAAGGGATCTGCGTCAAGCCCCGCGCCGCGACCGGTATCAAACAACATTGACGACCATGTACTAACTTTTAACGAAAGGCTTACGAAAGAGATTTATAATGCGTACACAGCTAAGGACGGTAAGTTATTTCCAAAAGTACTTATCTGGAATCTTGTACGTATTAGAGTTAATGTTCGATTGTTTCAGGTCTAAAATCCATTGCTAAACTCTTGAAAATCGACATCAAGGCACCAAAGAAGAAGATCTGCATCTTGCTAATGGGCAATCATTCCGCGGGGAAATCAAGCTTCATTAACTGGTGAGGCAGTGGATATCAGAAATGAGAAATAAAAGGTCGATAATTTGGAGCAAGGTTACTTGAGACAGTTTGTTTTGGCGTGCAGGTATATAGAAGAGGGAATACTAAAGACGGGCGTAGCTGTGGAAACCCAAGGATTCACCATTGTGACCAGTGGAAAGAAACGTGAGACGTTGAAGGTATGCCAAAACTTGGTCAAAGCAAATTATTATTGTATTTGAATCAACAATGATCTATACAACGGGTACCCTTTTTGTTTAAATCGCAGGGACTTGCCACGTTGCAGCTATACCCTCACCTGAATCCGTTCACTGCCAAGCCAGGTAACTATTTGCGTCTTCATTATCTGGATCTGTATTAGATTTTCCGATTCCTCAGTGTTGACAAGCCTTCACTAGTATAGCACTTTATAGGGCAGCTACATGTTCAAAAATTTGCAACGTGCCCTGTAAAGTTCTGTACCGTGTGGCAGGTAGACCTTTTGGAACCCAGGAACGTTGCCGGAGCTCCAGTTGTTCGTAGTCACCTATGGTAGCAAAGATACTGGATTGTTAAATTTCACCGTCATTTATACTAAACTATTTCGGTGCACATTTTCCTTGACGGATGTGGTGTACCTCAAGGAGTAGAACCGCTGTAGCTTCGTGTATCCCGTTCGCGGACCAACTTGCAACTAAATGAGGATAGCTTCTGAATATTGCTGTCTGCCACATATGCGGTGGTGTTTTAGAATTCTTGAGATAGCGTATTGTCTTCCAGGAAATGGCAGTAACAAAACATCTATCGCGTTCACGAGAGTGGTTGATATGGTTTTACTCGTTTTGAGGTTCTTATTAACTTGTCAGATAATGGAACGGCTACTAGTCAAGTTGTTAAAATTGCAAACTAA
Source organism: Sphaeridia pumilis (assembly GCA_034698345.1). Classification (NCBI taxonomy): domain Eukaryota; kingdom Metazoa; phylum Arthropoda; class Collembola; order Symphypleona; family Sminthurididae; genus Sphaeridia; species Sphaeridia pumilis. The sequence goes on from JAQGBJ010000259.1 coordinate 31,406, forward strand.
TCTCCTGAACCAACGCAATGCCTTTGTCGTCTGGGACAGGACTGATTATCAATCACGCTGTCATTCTTGGTCTATGATGCTTCGATTTTCGTTGCCAAGACATTTCTGATTACTGGTGCTCACGCCTAAAATACTGACTGAAACAATGCATGGAACCCGTGCGTTCATTCGTTGGCTAAACTCGTGTTCGTATTCGTTGTCGTGAATAACGTAACGAGCGGGAAGGCGGTTATGTTTTCTCAGGTTAAACGGCGCATTCTCTGTGTGCCCCGAACATTATTCATGATTGACATATATACATGTATGTAGGATTGCCTGCGTGTGTGGATGCTGTGGATAATGTCTATTGATGTACCCCACACTTCTACTTTGACCGGAAGCTTTCTGATAAGAAAAATATTCTCAACTTATGTTTCGTATTCAAGGTTCATGTACTGCATGTATATTATCTTTATTGCATTTCTCTAGACACATTGGACAAATTCTATTGAATTGTAGCACGAAATTCTGTTCTAGAGAACAACACTAATAGCGGTGTTTTGCAACAACTTCATGTATGCCTATGATTATGTCCAACAAACCCCAACGAATTTGAAATCTTGGCTTTTTCGAAGAATTCGATACATAAATTGGTGCAATGACAAATATAGCTCACGCTTTTGAACAATGCAAAAGTTGGTTGGGAATTAGAGGCTTTTAGAAGTTACGTACAGGGAAACGGTGTTTATCAACCGGTAAACCACAATGCAACCTCAGTTCGCCAATGCTTACTGCAGGCGGTTTTGCCTGTTTGCGAATCAGGATAAGGCGAAATAAACTATTCAGGCAACGACTAACTAGAAACAGAATATAGAATATCTCGAAATATAGGCTTGAATGATAACATTACTCTGAAATATGCTTGTGTATGGATTGTTTCAATTTATGAAAACTTTCTACAGGTATCCTTGATTACCTAACTACGGAGATCAGCAGCTCTCGAGCAAAGAATTTCAACATGGTCAGCTTCGTCGACAGCCCTGGGTTGGTGGATGGCGACATGCATTACCCATTTGATGTTAACGATGCTATAATGTGGCTCGGTAAGCATGCTGGAAGCAGCTATTGGATTGGATCTACAAATTAACGATGATTCATCCATGAAGGAAGACACCTAATGAAGTGTTGATTTAAATCAATGCAGGGAAATCAGCGGATCTCGTCTTCGTTTTCTTTGATCCTATGGGACAAGCCATGTGCAAACGGACGTTGCATATTGTTGAAAAATTGTGGGAATCGAGCAGTGAAAAAATTAAACTTTTGATGGCAAAGGCCGATGAAGCGGGTACTGAAACTGACCGCCAAAAGTAAGTTTTGATTTCATACTGGAGAACATTTTCATTGATGTGGAAGTGTGCAGATGATTGCAATTTTATTTCTTTCAGGGTCTTGATGCAAACTGTGCAAGAATTGTGCAAAAGACCTGGGTTGAATCGAACAGGATTCGACATGCCTACAATCTACTTGCCCGATACGGTTACAGCTTCAAAGGTACTAATTGGGCGAAATATAGTTGGTTCGAGAATGGATACTTTTCAATGACATCTAATCTTTTTCAGACCCGATGTGCTAACCAGATTGACGAAGTATGTGCTCTCATTGACAAGAAAATTGAAGAAACTCTGCAGAACAGTCTGAACAACATGAAAGCAGATGTGTCTGAATGTGAAGCCGTCCTCACTAAGAAGCTCTCTGAGGATAAGGAAATGCGGCGAAGAAATAAGCGGACGAGCATTCGAAGTACGAAACCGACTGAGCGAATTTCTTAATACATAAACTGCTTACGCAGCATTATATTTAAATTCAATTTTAATTTTCATTCGCCACAGGTTTTGCGCTGGGACTGTTTGGAATTTTCGTGCCGATAGCTATGGCTGCTAGCTTGATTGTATCAAAAGCTTCAGAAAAAGAAATGAGAAAGCATTTGGGACGGGGCACTGCGTATTTCCGTTTGGCGTTTGTAAGAAAAACATCGATAATCTGTTGCCAGAATGATCGATCTTTACAAGACATGTTGCTAATTTCTGGAATATAATTTAATCAGGGTCCATTGGCTGACGTGTGGAAACAAATCCCTTCTGAGTACCATTTGCAACTAATCACGGGAGTGGTTATTTTCTCCGGGACTTTATTGATGCTGTCTCGGTTTTTCCAGTCGGAGCCCGTCCTTCCTTCCAGAGAACTGAAAGCTTTACAAGCTGTGGAGATCAAGCTCCGGCAATATGGTGAATCACAGGTATTAGTCTTATTGCAGTTTATTCTATTCCAAGAGCAGTGAGAACAACCATGGCTTTCACAGTCATTAACTTTTCCTTTTGTATCTTGCAGAAAGCGCTTTATGACTCGTACTTGAAGCAGAGCATTGACGATGAAATGGTTCATTGACAATTGACTTAGGGGAAGTCGGAACAAACCATAATCAAAGCATCCACGAAGCTGTGTAGAAGTAAAAGTCACCTACCAAATCAAGTTACCTATTTTGAATCACGATCTAGTTTTGCGTTGTGGTACGGATATTTGAACCGCGTTTTCTCGTCTCCTGGTGCATGTAACTGAAACTGGTGAAGAAAAATGAAATGTCTGCTGGAGCCTAAAATTTAATGCATTATATACGACACGACATAGGATAATACATGTATTTCAACCGATGTGAAACTTTTCATCAATTCGTCAACAGTATTACTTAATCTGGTGGCTCACATGTCACTCACGATGCATGCTGCTGCATTCAATGGTCTAATTGTGTTTTAGCCTTCATTTTTAAATAATGTAACTAACTGTAAATGCTATCTAATGTCTGAAATAAAAACTGCAATGGCTGATGCTACAACTTTTTTGATCTTTGAAAGATTTGGAATGCTATCTTGTGCTAGGTTTTAAATCTGTTTCTGGCACGCCAATTTATTGAGGCATCTTGGTGGCACCACTTCCAGTTAGATTTACGGAAACTGGAAATTTATATCGCATTGTGTCATTGTATCTCATGCTCATGTTGTGTGGGTAAGTAATTCGCATTCCCTGCCATATAAACATGCAGGTCAATCAAAGTCTCTTGTACCTCATGACACTTGAACTTACAGTTAGTCAGCTACTGGCTCACACCCTCACATTTGTCCCTTTGTCAAACGTTTTTATACATTTGCAGTGCATTTGGTACACAACCCATTGAAAACATTTATACGCGCGGGAAATTTAGTTTTCTTCGCGGCAATCTACGACCGGCCATTAGGTAGCAGTTGAAATGCCGGACGGACGTTCTTCACCTTTAATCTTTCGTGCAGTTCATTCCATCTCTAAAAGTTTGAATCATCCCACAATTTCCAAATACAGTTGGACATTTATCGTTTTGAAGTGCTGTAAAAATTTTTTTCGCTTCGGTACATAGCTCGATCAGCTTGTGCTCTGTGTACAATTAATGTCCTTTTTTTGTTTACCTGATTCTTAATTCAAGTTTGGGGGACTTTCCCGTAGTAAATTAATTCAGACTACTAGTGAAGGTATTTACGATCACACAATGTTTTAGTATGATACTATTGACTGCGAATTCAAAGTCGTAAACTAATCCAGTTTTTTTAGCGAGAAACCCTGTCTCAACTAATCTCTAATCAGCTAAAATTTGGAACCTTGCAGGACAATAACAAAATGCCACCTACAGACGGCCCTTCCACATCGGCTGGCCTTCCAGGTCCTCCTTCGGCAGTTATGGTTGGTGCCGGTGAATTGTGGATGCCGTTTCGAGAGATGCAAGAAGTTATAGAACGAGTTGTTGTAGAACCGACACCGGAAAACATATCTGATGTGGAAAACGTGCTTCGAACCCATAAACCAGATTTCGTAACATTACTTGCTTCAAAGGTATTTTGTCATCCCTTTTGAAGATTTTTAGGTTCAGTATTTTGTTTTGTGGCTTGAAAGTTTGATCTTTGTTTAGCCAAAATCACCTGCGGACAGAGAAGAATTGAAGAAGGGAGCTATTGACGGAATATACCTACGAGGTCACGAAGGAAAGAAGGTGCTGCAACAGGCAATTGTGCAAGAAGCTTTGCTTTTGTCGGATATCTTCGACATCAACGAATTTCAAGCTCTGGATTTACTAACAATAGGTATGTCCTAGCTTCATACATACTTCGTGTTATGAGTCAAACTGTATTACCATTAACATTTTTACTTTAGCTGAATCGGAACTTGAATACAACCCCGGATGGACTCGTGGGCTTTTAGCAGTACACATGTTCTACGAAGGTCGTGCAGCAATGATTGCGTCATTTGTTTCTTTGCTGCAAGCGATTCCGGGCAACACTTGGTCTTCCAGGGTGAACAAGAAAGTTTTAGAAGTGTTTGAAACTTTTGTGTCCCAAGTATTCCAGGAAGACATGATTGATCGTATAGTGTGTAAGTTCGATTTGATTATGAAAACACCATACGTTTTAGTTCAAGCGAGTCGCTTTAATTCATTGTTTTACTTTTAATCTGCAGCACTCCTGTCAAAACACAAAACTAAAGTGCTAGTAGAGACTTTGGATGCGAATCTTGCATTAGGAGATTGGAGGCATAGAGAAAGCGTTTTAAAGTTCATCGATAAAATACGAGAAGGCTTAGGCCAGATTGTTTTTTGCTGGGCCGCGCAAAGAGGACTGAAATGGAAGGACTCGCTGAGGTATGAATGTTTGTAAAACCATCTTGGATCCTAAGAGCTGGCTTCTAAATAGATTGTCCTTATCAATTGCAGGTTATTAGAGTACTTCAAAACCCGATTGAACACCAATGAAGACTCATTCGAACTAGAAAAGGACGATGTTCTATTGATCACAAGTTTAATGTATTCAGTGGACAACGCCAATTCTTCGCCAAATGTCGATAGAAAGTATGCTTTGGAGTTGAAGAAGTATTGCTCCGAGAATAACTTTGGAAACGGATACACCTGTGTGGAGCTACTCGATCTGCTCAAGCTAGTGTATTACAGTAGCACATACAAGCTTATCAGTGAGGCTCATTCATCATCAATAGGAACACCGTCAACTAGAGACACTTCGCTCTCGCTCTCAGAAATTGCTGAAGAAGACGATTTTGAACTGCGAAAGGATGTGTTTGCGTTCCTTCGGAATTACGTTTTCATGAAACCATCATTATTTGCGGAAGAAGAGCATGTGATGAGAAGATATCATGCTTTATTCGTTGACTTCGTAACGTTCATGCCATCCAAAGTGAAGGATCTGAAGAACAAGTGCGAGGATGCAGCGAAGACTATCCAGCTGTATAATGAACAAGGACTCGTGCCTCCAGCTAATCTTCCGAAAGACTACGAAAATTTTTTGGAGTGTATGTTCCTCTTTTACTCTCAAGACCACCTTGGATTGTCCGATGACTACTTTAGTAGTGAAATACAGCATTCGTACTCTAACAAGCTTGTTCGTTCAACAACAATGGATCAACCGTTCATGTTTGTGCACAACGTCAAAATGCTAACGGGGTTAGGAAAAGGTTGCCCTACCGGCGTTTTCAACTTGCTCAAACAGAATGGACACTATCTGTCACTGGAGCATTTCTTCGAATCTATAACAAAATATCTAGGCAGTTTTGGTGGCCAAGTTGCTTTCAATGGTCCAACCGTGTACGCGAGTGACACCTATCAACGAGTTATTACAGATTCAATGAAGTTTGCTGTAAATCCATCTGAGGTCCTTGGTATTTGTACGTACTTGGACATGATTGGAGCCTTGTGTGAAAACTCTCCATCTGTGCAGCATTATTTCACCACGGCACGGTCGCACTGGTTGAAGACGCTGATTAATTCGGCAAAAGTACGGTCTATACCGCGAGAAATCAGAGCAAAGATGCTTAATGCTGCTGCTTCCATGATAGCGAAGGACTCAATTGGGCAAGATGGAGCGCTGAATCTATGGGAGACCTTCTACAACACCAAATTAATTGATTTTGGAAGCGGGGATCTTAGGGTATGTTTGCTAAAAAATATCATAGCTAAATTGAGAATATGAACTGAAATACCACTTTTCAAACAGGATGAGCTTGAAGACAGAGAAGCAAGGCTGGAATCCTACTCTTTGACCATAGGGCTCCTAAAGCTTTTGAGCGCCCTTATTGATGCGAGATTCGGCATCAAGGATGAAGCACCAATAGAAGTGAATTTAAGCTCTCAGCTAGATAACGGAGTTTTACAGCCATATGTAGCCTTCGTGAGGGACTCTGTTCTATTGAAGGTTGGGTACAGATCCTACAAAGCTGTTTCTGAACGATGGGAGCTCGCTACGTTGGCCATGGGCATCATTTCGAAGTTACTTGATTATGTTCCGTCGCTAATGATACAGATGCTGTCCGATACGCCATTGCATCGTATGGTGAGTACTATCACACGTTTTTATAGTAAGATTCTGCTAATCTACTGTCTACTGAATTTCACTCAGGTTTTGGGAGCTCTATTGGATTGTGTGAGGCTCAAAGAAATGTCGTCAGATTGGAGAGATGAAATCAATCAATGTAGCTTACAATGCTTGAATCTATTGAGACGAACATTGAGGCGCCAGAGCTCTTATTTGTATAGGAGAGATCTCCAAACAGGAAAGGTAAGTTGCATATCAGAGAGCTATAGTTAACTGAATTTCGAAGTTATCTAACAATAAACGCTGGTTTATGCAGCATAGTAACGTTATCGTTGGAATACACCAGCTCGTAATGAAGGTTGTGCACGACACAGGAAAACCCGACTATCTTTTGTCTGTTGCAAAGTAAGTCGTCTTGTCAAATAATTTTCTAACTTTTTATCAGCTGGGTAATTTTCGGTTTGTTTCAAAGGTTCATAGACCCGTTGCAGCCAGAGACTCATCGCAACGCTGCACTAGAAGTTCTGCAAATGATCATTGAAGGCCATGGAGAAACGGATTCACACATTTACACAGCAATTGTTGCAGAAGCGAATACCGCGATGATCATCAGATTGGCACTATCAGAACTTTTGGATGATATCAACACTACTCCAAAGATGAAAAGCCTTGTCCTCCAGCTGCTCAGGGCGAGTATAGTACATTCATCTCCGAATTTGGCCCTCTATCTTCTTGGAGCGGACAAGAAAATCGATTTTCAAAATCCTGGAATGCAGGGATTTCCACGAACTGTACTTCATGCCTTACTGGATAATGCGATTGTAGTTCCTGAGGGATTTCAAACTCTGCTTGTGCTTATGAGGGATGCTCGTATTTCCGGCTCGCTGCTACGATACCTTCGAACCAATCAGTACTTCGTCAAAATTTTGACAAAAGACCTAGCAGTAGCTGATTTGTCGCATCTCAGTTTGGGTTACTTTTTGAAGTGCGTAGCGCTCGAACTGTATCACACAAAACAGCCTGGGCCCTTGCTGCATACTCTTATAGGTCCTGAAAGTAGCAAATTTCAAGGAATATTAGAGCATATTGAACTACAACTGCAATCCCTGGATGTGCCGAACCTGGAATTTTTCGATACTACCTTGGTGATGGAGGTAATTCGTTCAATTGTGTCAAATGAAATTTCGTTTATTCAGTGGACTGATTTGCTTGGTTTGTTGTAGGCCATGAAAACTTGCGAAGTTCAAGACAGAGAACTCAATACAAAGATCATTCGTATTGAAGCCTTGGAGGCACTACTTCGTGACGAAATCGAAAAACTAGAGAAGACAAATGTGCTGAAGCTCAGGAAGAGTATCCATCTTGAGGCCAGAGTACGTATTGTCCTACACTCTTCACGAATACATGAGTACAAAATGTAGCTAAACAAAATTTTCTTGCAGGAGTTGATAAACTTCGCTATTGAGCTAAGTGCCGCTCGCCAGCGCGAGGCATCTAAAGTTTTAGTGTTCGACGGATGGAAGCAGTGCCTTGAAACCATGCTACTGAATCCCAATGGACTGAAATTTGCTGGTGCGGACTTCGTCAGTGGAATGCTGAGGTTAATATTGGACAAAGTAAAAAGTACATCTAGCCCATCGGAGTATTTCCTTCGACTCGCTGCAGAAGCCACTCTCACACTCTGTTCATTGCTTCAAAAAGTAAAGGCAGATGTGAAGGGTCCGACCCTAAGCGTGATTCTTACTCATTTCTGTTCATGGATACCAATTGAGCAGCATGCTCTCGTGCGGACCTATATCTACAGCTCGATTCATCACATTTTGGACATGCTGAGGGAAATTGAAGGAACAACTTCAGTCCAGGCTTCGTTCGCCCAGATAGTGGACCACTTGTGTCGAGATGTATCACAGAACAGTGACTTCGGACGACTTCAAGCCATGTATTTGATCGGCGAAATCATTAGAGCAACGCACTCAAAGAATTTGGGTGGATTCGAGTTGAGCAATTCTCCCCTACATGGAAGTCCGTCAGTCCCGAGAACTCAATTGTCATTGAGCAAAACCATGGCGGATCAAAGTTCTCTACTTCCAGGAACACCACGGTCGTTTATAGCGGCTCCAGCTTCGAGTGCGAGTATATTAAGCAAATCTCGGATTATGAATCAGCCCGACTCTGACAGTACTTTAGGCAACATCTTCACTCGGTCGCCTGTAACATGCAAGACCCCTTCGGGAAGAAAATTCTACTCAACAACCCTTGGACCAAGCTCATCTAAACTCTTAGACTTCAATACGTCGTCAAGAGTTCTTTCCCCGAACGTGAATCAATCAGTATTCAGTCCTGGGTTTGGCGACAGTTTCCGGGACAGGGAAGTCGGAGAGAGTCGCTGCAAGAGTTTGTTAGATTGTACGTCTCAGGAGCTATTCGATCCATCCTGCGGAGGTCGAGGAGATATGGGATCCGGAAGAACACCAACTTCGCAAAAGCTTTCTCTTGGTTCTGCAACTCCCATGAAGAAAGCGCTGGAAAGCTTGTCTTTGAAGAGTTCATCGCAGTCACTACTGATCAATCATCTTTACAACAAAGGTTACCTGCGTGGGCTAGTTGATGCCCTACCGTTGGTTGACGACCCTCTACTGATGCAGCTATTCTCAGATAAACCGGAGCCGGCTCACATGAGAGCTCTGTTGCTGTTCGAAGCAAAGATGTCTTTATTCAGCCGATTCGCCTGGTCTGGACAGCTTCCAACTCAATACTTAATAGACGTCAACATTATACTCCGTCTGTCAGATATGACTGTATTCGACATCAACTTCCTGGACCAGCAAGATACAACCGTGGCAACACGTGAAGAGTTCGGACTTACAATGGCAGAACTCGCTCGAGGACCTATCGCTGTTCCTAATCGTAAAGAACGCGTCGAAATTTTGTTCCGGAACGTGACGAAATTGTTTTTAGCAATGGTCACCTCTGCCCCCAGAAATGTCATGATTGTGGATCAGGTATGGACATAATAATCTATTTTAGTAAGGCTTGGTTTATTTTGTCTAATTATTTTTATTTTTACACAGATTTGGCACTTCATTACCACACACGACTGTGCACTAGCAACTTTAATTGATTCTTCCGTCATTCGACAAGACGAGCGATCATCTTCAGCATACACCTTCACTTCACTCATGGCACAGATTGCACGGAAGCTGCCAGTGGATTCTTTCAAGGTCGTTCGGAACCGGGCCACAGTCTATACTCGATTGATTGGAATTTTGAAGATTCAAGAACAAGAAGGCGTTTATACAGAAAATAGAATGGTCCTGGTACGGAACGCAGTATTGTTCCTCTACAATCATGCGCTCAATAGCGAATCTCTGAAAGTGGATTCAGTGAAACGCCTGGGTCTGTCTTGTAGACCCGTATTGACTAGACAAGTTGCCATCAGTCGCGCCAGGGGAAATGCTGACTTTGAAGTGCCCATCGGTTTGATCCTGTACTTAGTCCGAGATTCTCTGCATAGGATCCAAACGCTCAGTGGGAACACAAACCAACGCTTGATCGATTGTCATGAAACTGTCGCTCAAGTAGGATTGTCTCTTACGTTACGGCACGCTGAAATTTTCGTCAACGAAGAAGTAATTTCTGCGTTGGAGGGTGAACCTGTTGACAGTGGGCTTTTCAAGAGAGAACTAGCGCAGACGTTGGATGATTATTTCCCGAACGATGGAATGCCTGCAGAGGTAAAATATGTTATTGTAAATCCAGTGAAAGCGGTACTTTTCATAATACATCGTTTTCTAATATATCAATTGTTTCTAGGAATCCCGGACATTTTCTGATATGATGCTGCATCGATTGAGGTTGTTGGCTCATTCATCTTAACTTGAGACATCTTCTTATATGAAACGGAAAGAGTGACTTTAATACGAGCAGTAACGCTTCATTACGCCTATATTTTTTTCATATTCCAGTTTTTTTAATGTGTATGATCTTGGTATATTGTTAACGTAAAACTGAGAATCAAAATTAAATCTACATTTACAAATGTTCAAATGTACGTTGTGCAAAGTTGTGTTTGGTTTATCATGCAGCATTTGATTCAGTCTATGGCAATAATTAGTCATGCAACCATGATACAAGTGTTGCAACCTGAAAGTGGCCTGCTGTGGCAGTGGAAGAACGAGATATTCTTGGCTCAAGGCGGGAAAATATTAGCGATTGAGTACATTCACGAAATTGTGAGCTGAAGAATTTCATTCATCGGCTGCTGTCATCCCATCAGGGCATTTGGCATTGGGCGGTCGCTGATTGTTCCATACTCGAAATCGAATATAAGTTTTCAACTTGAAGCTGATTAATGTTCCCAGTGATTACTTTAAGACTAAAGTTGATTGTCAGTGAGAGCACAATACCTTTTAGATTGATCTCGTTCTTGCTGCTATGATTTGTACGTGTATTACCTTTGCCGTTCTATAGTCTCGTAATTTTTTCTTTATCGCAAGATGGCTGGGAAAGCTTCTGGCAATAGTGCCAGCGAAGTCAAGAAAAGACGACTAGATAGAGCCCTGAAAACGGTGTTTTTCGAAAAAGTGAGTGGAGGCATACGTATTAGATTTTACAAGTCGATTAAGCCAAATGCCAATCTTGAATTTGATCGATTGTTCATGTTTTCTTTACAGCAAGATGGAGCTTTATGTGGACAACATTGTTTGAACAACGCTCTACAGGATAGAGTGTTTTCCGCTGTTGATCTTTCTGATATTGCCAAACAGTTGGACGAACGGGAAAAACAAACAATGGCAGAATGTGGAACGCATACCGCAGAATACAGAGATTTCTTGGCAGTAAGTTTCTAGTTACTTTAGGTTTGTTGCGTTCGAATCTTAAGTTCCTCTCAATACCTGGGCCATTTATGTTTTTCAGAAACCATCTCAAAACTTCGACGACACAGGGTACTTCAGTGTACAGGTGCTGAGTGAAGCCTTGAAGAATATGGATCTTGAACTGGTTTCGCTACGCTCAGAAGACGAAAGAGCTGCGTATGCTCGGCAAAATCTGATGTAAGTGAGAGGAAGAAAAATTGAAATACGTTCGATCAAGATTCCAACTCTATTAAACTTTGTCTTTGGTTGCAGTGAGCAACGCCTAATCATTGTCAACATGGCCGACCACTGGTTCGCTCTGCGACGATTCGGTCCTCAGTGGCTGAATTTGAACTCTACTCTGACAAAGCCAGAAACATACACTGACACGTACTTCGGCATGTATATGCAAACGCTACAAGACGACGGTAAGATCATAGTAAAGCGTTGTATTGAATCAGATTTCATTCATATAGTTTTTTTCTGTTGATGTCTTTACTTTCCACAGGACATACGCTGTTTTTGGTATTTGGCAGTATTCCCGACAACATGGTGGTGAGTGAGCTGTGACTTCTCAAGCTTTGAAATTTGAACGTAACCTGACAATCGTTTCTCTTTGTGAACAGGCGGAAGAAGCCTTTACTAACCTGTTGGTGGATGAGCCAGTGGAATTCTCTGCCATGACGGGACCTGGTGAGATATAGTTAGTGTTAGTACTGTCCAAATGTTTGAAAATTCAATTTTAATGATATATTAATATGAATAGGTAACCGACTTGGCGGAGATTCCAGACCATCTGACTCATCTCAAGCGGCAGTAGACGCAAGCGACAAGAAAGAAATGTTACGAAAACAGCGGGAGGCTTTCTTAAAGCGGCTAGAGGGTAACAAGTAACAAGAAATAACGTGAGCCAACGAGATAATCCTAAAAGTTGCTAATTAGTTGCGTGACCTGATGATGCTGATTCAATGGTATTGGCGTACCATGAAGTAATAAGATGTTCGAAGCGATAATTATAGTGGCTTACGATTTGTGATATTAATGCAAGTCGAAAATATTAATTTCTTTTTTTAATGACGGAATCGGTTTTAATAGCAGCTTTGTATTCTTCTCCGATATTGTTTCAATACATGTACTCAATTAATTAAGACGTTGATCAAGTGGTATATCCATTACTGATTTCGTGCCTAACTGTATTACATTATGTAAAAACGTCATCTTTGTCGTCCCTTGTATCAGTTATTACGAATCTGGTTTTTAATATTGTTATATGATGATGGATACACGATAGGTTCCAATCTGACGCTTTCATATTAAAGCGAGTTGATTCGATGAAATTCGGCTTTACCAAGGAAAGAAGGTGATAAAATATAAGAAATCGAAGCTAACCATGTTCATCAATGTCTCACACACCATCCAAAAAAATAGCCTTTTTTTCATGAAACGGATGATTGAACACGGCGCTTAGGACTTTCAGGAAACATTTTTAGTTGAAAGCCAGTCACCTACAGTCATGGAAAAACCTATTCACTTAATCCAGAGTCAGTACACAAAAGCTCTTCAGTTGTTGATCGTTTTCAGTTGAGAAACGTTCTGGTCGCTGGAGAAGACGCACTACGTCTCAACAACTACAGTCATGTTTTTAAGCACAGTTTACCTCATCTTAATTGTTAGCGTCATTGCCACTTCCGGTAGTGCTAGTGAACATGGAAACGAAACAGTGATGGACACACAAGGTTTTGAAGATAGTGACGTTGAAAATATAATAGAAATTCTTGGAGGGAGTAGCAATGGAAGTGACTTGGAGCGGCAGATTTATTTTCCCGGTGACTTTAAAGGGTGGTACCCTCAACGCGGGTGGGCAGCGCCGCCCAAGAAACATCACCGTAAAGGTAACATGGAAGGATAGTTAGGGTATTTTCTTCATTGAAGTCTCTTACTTTATCGTCGTCTTCTTCAAGGTCATAAAATACCAAACTCATTCCCGAAACCTATTGGAGGAGGCGGAGTTGCCGGCGTGAAGCCAAATGTACTTGTCGACCTTACTGTCGTCAGACTAGTGACCTGCAGCATTTCGGACAAATGTCATAACTTTGCTCATTGCGCTTCATATCACCACGACTTTTTAGGCTCTCAAGATCGATGCTGTCTGAAAACGTAAGTTTAACTCCATTTGCCGTTTGGATTCTCTCTGAAAACAAATGAAAACAGGTAAAATTTTGTCATTCAACAGCCCTAGCGTCAAAGGCATTTGCTGTTCCGCAATATACCCTCGCGACGGCGGCACTGGCAACTCGTTCAATCCATACGACCGGAGCTTTGTCCGTGTTCCGAAAATCGGCAAAGAATCTATCGAAGCGGCTGCCCAATTCGGTAAAGACTACGGCGCCAAGTACAAAGACTTGGAAATATCGCTCATTGAGCAAGGAGTTGTGGTTCCAAAGGGTACACCCGCCTACGGCCATTTGCAGTTTTTCCAGGTGAGAAATTTTGAAAAAATTGTATAAAATACACCAGCCCAAATCGATCAATTCGAAGTTCAAGTTCGCACACGTGTCATACCTGTTATGGCACAAAGAAAAGCACTGAAAACGTTTCAAGTTCAAACATCTGAACATTGAGATTGATGAGTGAGTCTAATCAAGTGAGACGGTCACAGCTACGCTTTAACCGGTGGATTTGCCAAAAGTTTGCAAATATCTTCCTTGTTTTCAGACATCACCTGAGGTCCTTCGGTTGGCACAAGAAAATCTTCTTGTCGTCAAGGCCACTGTGTTCATTCAAGAAAAGTAAACGATTCTCAATGGTATAAATATTGGGCAAGTGGCTTGATCTTGCACCTTAAAACCTATGCATGCAACAGGTACTACTTGGGACCACGAGAAGCTGGAATTGGTCTTCAGGACTTTGAGTTCACGGGCACCGTTCTTGAAACCGCTTGTCCCAAGACTCCGGAGTGTAATGATCATTCGCCTTACAGAACTTATGATGGATCTTGCAATAACTTGAATATACCAAAGCTTGGCCAGAGTTCAACGCCGCTCATAAGACTTCTTCCGCCAGCCTACGCTGATGGTAAGTGTATATTTACAATTCCAAAGTGTCACATACTTTTAAATTTCCCGCGAACAGAAAATTTAAACTTTTGGAAATCCAGGCGTTTGGGCTCCACGTCGTCGAAGAGACGGTGGTGAACTTCCAAATCCACGTTTCATAACTCGATCGCTAGTACCAGATTTCAACCGGCCGGATCTTCGCTATTCCCACATTCTGATGCAACATGGTCAATTTGTCGACCATGATTTGACACATGTGCCCATGTTACGGCTCGGAGATTTCTCAGGAATCAGTTGCTGCCAAGATGACGTTCCTGTTCAACATCCCGCGTGTTTTCCAATCCATGTTCCGCCCGGCGATAGAGAAATTGGGAATGAGTGCATGAATTTTGTGAGGTCCATGGTTGGGCCGAGGATACATTGCGATTTTGGACATGCTGATCAGGTGAATTTTCTCATTAAGTTGAAGTTCAACTGAAACAGGAATCGTTTTAAAAAGTGGCATTCGTTTCACAGTTGAATCAGCTGACGCATTGGTTGGACGGGTCTCAAATTTACGGAAGTACTGTCGAACAAGGTGAGAAGCTTCGGGCCTTCTCCGGAGGTTTTCTGAAGGTCGCTCGAGACCCTCGTGGTCGGCATCTGCTTCCGTTGGATCTTGAGGAAGAAAATGACTGTGATACTCCAGACCAAGCTAATCTTCACTGCTTTGTTGCCGGTGACAAACGTGTCAATGAACAGGTTAGTCTCAAGGATTCTATAATCCTTTTTGAACCATCTTAAAGTTCTATTTTTCAGATCGGTTTGACAAGTTACCATACAGTTTGGCTGCGGGAACATAATCGAGTTGCTGCCGGATTGTCTTCTATAAATCCTCATTGGAATGACGAACAGTTGTACGATGAAGCTCGGAGGATTGTAGTTGCTGAGTTTCAACACATTACCTACAATGAGTGGCTTCCGATTATTATCGGTGAGACTCAGGTTCTAGAAACTGACAAAACATTTAGGCAAGACTCCGAATCTATAATTTTGTTTCCCAGGGAGAAATTACATGGAAGTCTTCGGCGTCCTTCCCTTATACCACGGGCACACTCACACTTACAACCCTTCCGTCGACGGCAGTATTTCAAACGCCTTTGCTACCGCGGCCTTCAGAATGGGCCACACTCTTGTTCAAGGGCAGTTTAGGTATATGAAATCAGGATACACATTCAAGAAAATTTAGAAACTGCCACTAACAAACGTGTTGTCTCTTACTGTAGCCTACATTCAAACGGCGGAGGCTCTGTAGGAAAACTAAGACTTCGTGACTACTTCAACAATCCCCATCTGCTCAGGAACCCTGGTGCTCTTGATCTTCTAACCAAAGGACTTTTGAACCAGCCCATTCAAATGTTTGACAACTTTGTTACCACTGAGGTAGACCAGATTAACTCTTTATTTGAAATATGCAGCGACTTCAACCAATCCCATGCTTTCTCTATAGCTTCGAGACCACCTATTCCAAAAGGGCCAAGGCGGCATGGACCTGATTGCCTTGAACATCCAACGCGGACGAGACCACGGTCTACCCGGCTACAACGAGTACCGCGACCTCTGTCGCCTCGGCAGAGCCCGCAGCTTCCAAGACCTCCAGCCCATCATCAGTCCCAGCAAAATTCCACTCCTTGAACAAATCTACGAGAGCGTTGATGATATCGACCTGTTTATTGGCGGGATTTTTGAAAATCCTGTTGGAGACGCTCTTTTAGGTCCAACGTTTGTCTGCATCATTGGAGACCAGTTTGTTCGGTTGCAAAGAGGAGATCGGTTCTTCTACTCGCATGGAGATCAGCCACATTCATTTTCTGAAGGTAAAATCGTGTTTCATAAGGAAAATTTTTGAAAATATGAACAGTATACTTTAAATTTTGGAATAGATCAACTACATACTATCCGGAGCACAACATTGTCAAGAGTCCTTTGTGATAACAGTGACTCCATCTACGAACTCCAACCGTTGGCCTTCCATCTGCCCAATACCGCTTTGTAAGCCATTGAATAATATTGTTTTCTCTATGGTTTCTCTTATGATTGTTTTCGACTATTTGTGTTTCAGCAATCCAATGCTACCTTGTTCAAGCGCTTCAATACCTGGAATCGATCTGGAACTTTGGAGAGACTAATGCTATAGATTGCTCCACTTGTTTTATTATACAAATAATAATAAACGTGACGTTATATAAATTTTGATTGAACATTTATAGCCCAATAAGGGACGCCTCTGCCAACACCATTTCCCCACACATGACACTAACAAAAAGTATCGCCCAGCCCACATAGTACATTGTAATCAAAAAGTCTACTAATCTATCAGTAAAAATGGCAATCAACAGTATCTCCATTCCAGCATGGACATTGAACAGCCTCCAGCACAAAAAGGTAAGACACACCAAGGGCTGTCTTGCAAAGTCCCCCTTTAGGACCCCAACCCCGGAAGGCGTATCCGCTTCAACTTGCAACATCCCAGTCAATGTTGAAATATATCGGTTCCAGCAAACTGAGCTCACCAGCCACTGTATGCCCAACACTACCGGCAACTGACTAGTTCTACACCATTTTGGTCGATGGTTCTGCAGGGTCTTGCTGAAGGTCCATCGGTCTGTCATCACCATAGGCGCGTACCAAGTTGCTTTAGTCTGTCGTTTCAAGTATTTGATGCAGGCAACAAGGAGCAAAATTGTACCGATTCCATCACAAATTCCGTCAACGTAATATCCCATGTTTGACGGCGCTTCTAAACTTGGTGTCTTGTTTTTGGGCCGATTCCGAGCTATTGTCCCGTCGAGAGCGTCAAAAAAGTTTCGAACTTCAAACAGCAACACTCCAAGACGGCGAACGTTTAAGGAATCGTTGGATAACAACTTGGCAGAAAATGCTGCAACAAATACACTACTGACACTCACAGCATTGGCTGTGACCACTTGGAAGATTCCGGTTGATGCGATAGAGTCGTACAGTAACACTGATGCTGGAGTATGCACGTAACAGTTTGAAAGATCCAACATTAGCCACTTGACGTCGAGCTTCAAATTCGGCGGCCACGGGATTTGTGAAGCGTTCCAGTAGAGTGGCAGCGGGCCTTGAGATCCCAGGTACGTCGTCCACATCCGGAGGTCGAGGTAAATGGATGTCAAAACGGCAGTCAAAAGGGCTATTGTAAGGCAGCGATGTTCTGTTAGTATTGGTGGAGACTTCATTCTCGACCATTGGATCATTGCGAGAGACGTCTTTGAAGAAATATTGAAAACCTGTCCTTCAGATCACTGCTATTTTCACTTTCACACTCGACCATTTGCTTGGTTGAGTTTTACTCTCCAAGTTGTTATTTCTAGCTTGCAAACATTTTCGTACAAGTAAAAATTGAATTCTTCGAAACAAAGTCTTGTGGTTAGCTGAGAGAAACCAGGTTAAGCAGCAGTTGGTTTATTATGAATGCCGTTTACTTGTTGCTTACCTATTCAAAACCACAGGCTTATCAGCGGTTAAAATACGCCAAGCCTCAGAGACAACAGAAACTCGTAATAAGTCGTAAGTAAACATCAACAAACCCGATAAAGACAAGCTTCTAGCTAAAGCCGTCAAAGAAGATAACTCCCGACCTGAGCGCCATAGGCTCGAGCCCAATAGCATTTCGCACGTTTCTCATATCCATTTCGAGCCTTTATTGCAAACACAAAGTTGGGCATAAAAATGACATTCATATCAATGGTAGAGTCACGATTCAGGATTCGGAATCTTCCTTGTGAAAAAATAGCCACTTGCCTGGGCGAAATGAGCAGTAATTCTTTTATGAAAGTGAGCTGTAGCAATAACGCACAGGTGCAGGAGACACGTGCAGTTGAAAATCGAATCTGATTAAAAATTAAGTCATAAGTAAACGTCACAAATGTCCACTTTGTCAATGGCGTTAGCATACACTTTCAATTTGAATGCTTCTAAGGAATGGAAAGCAGAAATAGCGAAACTGTAATTCGATAGCCCTTCACAGCTTTCTCCCAGCTCCAATTCGTTAACCGAATGTTCGGAATTGGGCCCAGGAGCGCAAGTACTCAATCAAAATCAAACCATGCGTATCATTTGACCTGTTCAACTGCGAGTCATTTATATGTTGTCAGAAAGGTTAGTTAATGTCGAAAGTGCCATTAAACAAAGGTTTAAATATGAAGCCACCGAATCTTCGGGTATCGGCTCACTGGTTGTTTTTCGGACTAAAAACGTAATGTTATCTTACGGCGATTAAAAACGTATTTTTTTCAAACTGAAGAATCGTTCAAAGATAAACTTTGGAATGCTGATGAGGAACCTTTAGGTGCCTTTTACATCCCTGAAAAGTCTCATCTTCGAAAGAAATCCGTAGGCCCAGTTCCAGCCGTTCCAGTTTTGAAGTGCCCAAATTTAACATGGGGAACATAGGCAAGTGCATTTTCAAAATTCTGTTAAGGCCAGACCAAGAGGGATTTTGAGGAACGGACTTCTCCAATGAATTGTCCTTGTGACCCTCAATGTTCAGGCCAAGTATGAAGAAAATCCAAGACAAAAAGTTTTTTGACGTCAAAAAACTGAAAAAATCGAAGATGTACCCC